>JARJDZ010004509.1:0-105299 GCA_030264555.1 Aleochara sp. GC000083 | reverse complement strand
TTACAAATGTGCATGCATTGAAGATGCCAACAAAAGCACGAACTCGCAGAGTATTTCGTTACCTCTCCAGGTGCGATAAACTAATGGTTAATGATGATTTATACCGGCCGAAAATCATGAAGCATATCTCGCGCGATGTTCGGAACGATACGCGAAACCGCCCAAGTGGTATCTGAAACAAGCAAAAGAGATGAGTCTTGTTCTTACATAAGTTACATATTAGGAAAGGTAAAAGGTTTTGATTTAGCTATTCGCCTATGCCTGAACACCTGTACCTAAAAGAGCTAAACCTAAAGAACAACGTTTTATTGGAGCTCTGAGGCTAAAGGATAAATAATTACGATAAAATTAGTCCCCCAAGTTTTCAAATGACTGATAATTATTGAAATATTAAGAAGTGAAACTCATTTGAATGTAATTGAATCCCTAATTAAAATTTAAGATCTCAGTTCATGTGTTCTGTACCCAGAATAAGTATTTATTTTGCAATGGACCCATGTATATGTTCTTACTAATTAATTCTAAATTTGAAGCTACTTTGTAATTGGCCTAACATTTTGATACTATTAATAACCCACTAATTAGCGAAGAGAGATAAAGAGAGAGTAAAAATAAATGACTAGATGCTCAAAGCAGTCGTGTGCGTTGATGCCTTTGCTTTTGAAACACCTAGTCCCAAACCTGCACCACAAGCAACAAATCACAATTGCAAAATATCTGAAAAAGATCATATGAATTACTAACAAGTTCCATCATTATTTTTACAATGTAGCAATTGAAATAAATTGTATTGATATGTGATGCATACCATGTGATTTGCATGAAGAGATGATGGTAGCAACGCCGTGCTACTGGAACCTGGAGCCCCTCACTCTGCAGTGGAAGTTGGAAGATGCTGAAGAATGCAGTCTTCTTGAAGTTAATGGGCAATTACTTAGCCGCTATCAACATTTGCATTGTGCCACATACCTACATAATCAAATTTTGTGAGTGAAGAAGAAAAGAATAATGAATTTTACGTCTTACATTAGCTGTTAAAAATGGCTGTTGGGTGAAGATGAAACCTCCATAATCTTGATTTAGCCTTCATAAGTCAATTGCATAACTATAAAAGAATAAGCATCATTATTAGTCATGCATTACCCAAAAACATTGTTGATATAACTTACATTGACTGATTGGTAACAGCTACTGGTTGTGTAAGTCCTGTAATCCTGGACCAGGAGCCCTCACAGGGTGCTATCAACCGGAGCCAGTTGAACCCTGGTTTTTTAACGAGGTTATTACTCCTCGAACCCTCCTCCTTCCTTATCACTTGTATGATAAGGCCCCCGGCTTGGGACGGGTACAGCGGAGTTAAATCTTGCATGTATATCTAGAAGCCAATCTTTAGAAACCAAACGAGCCAACTGGACCACACAAACTTATTATTTTCAACGAAACAATTCGAGTTCGAAAGACACAATAAACAAATAACCGGACACATTAAAATTTATCTTTCTGACTTACGACGTACGCCAAGCACAATGGCGGACATTCAACTATCTTATAAACAAACTGACCAAATGGCACATATAAGTCACTATCCTTAAATACACGCGTTTTCGATTTCAGACCGGTTATTGTTAAACACGTACGTAAATTGTTTAACATTATAGCAATTTGCTCTGCGATTCTATAAAACCGGATTCATCCCAGAACTACAACAGCACGTCCGCACGATTCTACTGTCTGAGCACTACTGAAGCCACTGAAGCGAGGGCAATGCAACTTAAGCGGTTATGAAATGATAATGTTTAAAGTCTGCGTTAATTTACTACAAATCGAAATGGCACTTCCGGTTAGAAATAGGAAATGAAATTAAAATGAAAGCAAAAATAATGAACTAAAAACAACAAAAGATCGTTGGCAAAGAAATGGTAGTTCCGGTAACAATTTGGAAATACAAACTACTCAAACTCGGACTAACTTATACAATTACTGAATCAATTTTTATTACCTTATGTCAATTGGTTAGCAACCATCCATTTCTGCTTCCAGCTCCTTGAACATAAATAATAAATATATAATATATTTTTAATTACAGTTAACTCATTACCTGATTATGGTTCTCTTGCTTCTATTGATACCTCCATATCCTGCAACTTGTAGAACAGATTCCAATCACACTTGCTATGTTTGATAATATGTGTATTCAATACCATAAGAAACTGGTGCTTCAAGTAATAGTGATGAGTGCTAGACTACAACATTTGGATATTCTGAAACAAAAACAGCAATGAAATATTTGTGCCAACATTATGGGCAATATCATGGTATTTCTACCATGGGCAATATTAAAGTTGGCATGTGTTTGTTTAAATGATGTGCACCCAACATGTAATATTTTTTATGAATTTCCATATATGGCATTAAATAGTTACAAAGAAGAGTACATGTAGTTCAATTACCATTTTTGCAATGTAAACTGCTGATTGTCCAGGTGGAAAAAATAATATCACAGTTTTTCCAGAGAACTCTGTGAAAATATCTCATATCACACTATTTCAGTTTTTTTTTGAATAGGTTAACTCTACAGGCAACAGAACACTGTTTCTGATACATTCTGAAACCCCACTCACAAAATCGTTTTCATTACAATAATCGCGACCATCGCATCATCGTTTTCTTTTAATTTAATCGTTCCTAATTATTATTTCTGCTGTGTGTTGAATTACATACCTACTAATGTCTCAATTAGATTATTTTGTTCGTGAACTTGAAGTAAACTTGGCAAGCAATCAAACATGTACATTAAGACTTCATCAAAAATCCATTGGAGATGTAAATTGTATTGTATGGGATGCTGCCCTAGTTCTTGCCAAATATTTAGAATACCAACAAACAAAATGCCCTAAATACCTACAACACAAAAATGTGTTGGAGCTTGGTGCTGGGGTTGGATGTGTTGGATTAACAGCAGCTGTATTGGGGTAAAGTATTACATAAATAATTTCACCTCAACATTTGTTCGAATTTTAGTGCAAATGTTATTCTCACAGATTTACTCGAAGCTCTGCCAATTACCAATGACAATATTGCCTTTAATCAAAATGAAATCAATGCAACTCAGGGGACTGCAACTGCACAAGAATTACGATGGGGTGAGAAACTAGATGATTCAATGAAAAATGTCAATTTTGTTGTTTTATCTGATTGTGTCTACTATGAAGAGGTAATTACATTTTATTTCATGTGTGCTTTACTAATACTTATACTTTTAGTCAATTAAGCCTTTAATTCATACCTTAAGTGAGTTGTCCAATAAAGATGTTCAAATAATTCAGTGCCAAGAAATTAGGGACACTGAGAAGCAAAAGGCTGTATGGAATCTCTACATGAAAAGTGTACAAGATGAATTTAAAATTATTGAAGTTGATGATGAAGACTTGCATCCTGATTTCAGGTGTTCCACTATTAAATTGCTCAAATTGTATAAGAAATAATATGCACAAGTTTTCTAAATATATTTACACATTTCAGAGGAACTTCATTCACCCTTTTCAAAACTAAACCACTTTGAAATCACTGATAGAATCACAGAAGCGAGAAGAATTTGAGGTTATGTCGATAATGTTTTCATGTTCTAAAGAAACAACAAATTGAATCATATCAAGAAAACAAAGATAATTCCATGGTAAAAAATATGGCAGAAGCTGGCACTCTTGAAGAGCAAGCCTTAAAGCGAAAGGAGCGATTAAGAGCGTTGAAGCGAAAAAAGGAAAATGACACAAATGAAGCAAATGGTGGAAATAATGCAGTTGATGCACTTCCAAAGTAAGATTTTTGCTTATCTCCTTCAACAAAATAATTTATTATAATTATTTTTAGGCCTAAATTTCGAAGCTACCAACCCGATAATGAATCGCTCAAGGAAAACGCCTTGGCACCAGCAGAAATTCCTGATATTTCAGAGGAAATCACTGATCAACTGAATGCAGCAAAATCAAAGGTTGTTATTGATGAGTTGGATATAACAAATTTAGCGCCACGAAAACCCGACTGGGATCTTAAACGTGATGTCTCCAAGAAACTGGAAAAGTTGGAGAAAAGAACCCAGAGAGCAATTGCTGAACTTATCAGAGAAAGGCTCAAACAAAGGCAGCAAGATTTAGCCACAATTGTAAATGAAGGAACTCAATAATTACAATAAGATTATCTTATATTTTGTCACTAATAAATCACACATTCATTCTTTTATCTTTCTTTCTGTGATGATAAATCAGCAATACTGATAAAGTGTGCCCAATGTTACATCCTATCAATGTGCCCATTACTGATGGAATGGGCCATTTCTGCCACCATCTGTCCCAATCCAAAGGAATAACAATAGCTGAAGCCCAACATCCCATAATACTTAATGATGCTACTATTTGTGCTGAATTCAGTACAACAGTATTGGAATTATTGGGTTTCGTCAGCATTAACATGAAGTCTTTGAAGCCCATATTAATGAGGCAGTGAATTGTTGAACATACTGTTAGGTAGATTGCAAACATGCAGGTCTGTTCATGTTTTGAGAATGCAGGGGCCCCATACAATATAGCCAAGATGAAGAACATTGCAATACTTATGCCTATCAGTAGCATTGATTTCAAAATTATCCATTTGAAACTTCTTCCAATAATAGGCAATCCTTTCAAGTAGAACCCCTTAATTGCATCTGTTATTGTTAAGAGAGCAGGTATCAATATATATTCTAGTTGCCCCACATTTTTTACATTATCACTGTAGTGCAATGTCAAAATAATGATGAGAGTTGTTAATGCACCAACTAACGAGGATTGGGGTTGTCCACTGGCTGTTTCTTGGAAGTGAACCCTCATGGAGAACATCTAAAATATCCAAATCTACCGATGTTACGTAATGTAGTTGCTTTGATTTACCTTTTGGATGATAATTTGTTCGTGTTGCCTCAATATCTTCAAATTTCACAAAATAAATATTGAGCTCCTGGAGTTGAAGTTAGGCAACCCAAAATTCAAAAACAATCTAACCTCTCTAAATTCGCTCGCATCAGCATGGGTCAAGAAAAAACAGAAAAGTCCAAAATGTCCCACAACAAATCCGAATCGAAGTCATGGAAGGAAACGAATAAAATACGCAAGGCCGAACGCAAGAAATGGAAGCAAGAAAAGGCCCTGAAAAAGTTGGAAAAGGCCAAGCTGGAAGCAGCAGCAAAGGAAGCATTAGCTAACAAGGAAAAACAAGTCGAGGAGAAACCCAAAGAAGTTTCCACATTGAGCATGGCTGTACCAGGTTCTATTCTAGACAATGCTCAGTCAGCCGAATTAAGGACGTATTTAGCAGGGCAAATTGCACGTGCAGCGTGCATTTTTCAAGTAGATGAAATTGTTGTATTTGATGACACAAATTCTAGTGCATCTCTGCGTAAAAATGCTTTTGATGATAGCCATGGAGTAAAAGTTTCCAAACAGTGTTGTGTGCAGCTAGGGAGGATTCTCCAATATTTGGAATGTCCACAATATTTGAGGAAACACTTCTTTCCCATACATAAAGATTTGAGGTTTGCTGGTATTTTAAATCCTTTGGATGCACCTCATCATTTACGAGAACACAATAATTTTACATTCAGGTAAGAGTAAGATGTTTTCTTTTCTGGCAAAGTAAGCTTAATGAGATGTTTATTTTTTAGAGAGGGTGTGGTTGCTAATAAGCCAGTGAAAAATGGAAGAGGCTCATTGATAAATGTTGGATTGAAGCAGGATGTGTATGTTGATAAATTGGTGGAGCCAGGTATGAGATGCACAGTGAAATTGCAAACATTGCCTGATGGATGTAAGAAATTACGTGGAAACATCGTTTCGCAGTTGGCACCTCGACTTGAAACTGGAGTTTATTGGGGCTACAGTGTCAGGATAGCAAATTCATTGTCAGAAGTTTTTACACAAAGTCCATACAAGGATGGGTATGTCAACCAAAAAATTGGGGTAATTATGGTCTCTATATCTCTATGAATTTCAGGTATGATTTGACGATAGGGACGTCAGATAAAGGTGATTCAGTAGACGGTTATTCAAGCCCCAAATACAATCACGCTTTGGTCGTTTTTGGTGGATTGAGCGGCTTGGAAGCTGCTCTCGAATCAGATGAAGTTCTCAACGCTGAAGATCCAGCTCTACTCTTCGATAGTTATCTCAATACATTGCCAGATCAAGGTTCAAGGACTATTCGCACTGAGGAAGCGATTTTGGTAACGATGGCCGCGCTGCGCTCGAAATTGAATCCCAACCAGAGACCCATGCCCTTCAAATGCCATGAGGAAATCGCCCAAAGTTCGGAGAAGCCTCAGGCGCAACAACAATCAAGTAACCGACTGATGACGAGGGTGGTCGCTGAAGGAGCCTCACCAGGACGCTCTAGCAGCGACGGAGAGGGCCAAGAGGGTGGCCGGGACGAGGACGACTTGTCGCGTTTCGATTAAACCATCAAGTATAATTTATATATTGTACAAGTGATAATAAATTCGTTTAACAAGGACCAATAAAAGCGGTCACCCCAAACATTACAAAAACAGTTTCGGTATGGTATGCTAGGCATTAATGAACAAGTCGATTTGTAAGTCACATTTAAGACCGTTCGAGTCTTGAGATATCCCCCTCCGCAGCGCTTTACGAACTAATTGCGCAACTCGCTGAGTTATCATCATTAACAGTGCACGTAATAGAGAATTACAACAGAACAGGCTACGTATAAATCGACAAGCGACCTGCTAGATTATAGCATTTCTCAACAAGAATCGAAAACGAAGTCAATTGGCATTGAAAGACTGTTCAACCTATGGAGATCCCAGATACATTAGCTTACAGTACAATACACTTAATAGTACCTACTTAAGTCATATTCTTATTTGCTAATGTATGTATTAACAAATATAAAATTTATTTTCTCCGGGAAACCCATGCGCTTGGAATGTAGACGTTGCGAGTTCCCCAAGAGTACCCCGTATAGTACTGGCATAAGTAGCAGCCATCTTGCTTAATGTTACTGTTTTACGTCTAAAGTTATTGACTTGTTGATTGGTTTGCATTTGTCTTACATGTAATGCGAAAATCATTGACCCGCCAATCATCCTCTAGAGTTTATATGCGACTACATTGCTTCTGTTGCGTTTGAATGTCCCCTTGCTAGTTTGGAATTTGCATAATGTAATTACTAAATGTTACTTACTAGACGCTGCATTTGTGGATTGAACTCTCGACGGTCTCTCGAAGGCTGGCGATCACACTGCGCTGGTCGGCTGCGTTGATGATCGCGGTACCACTGACGATCATATTTGCACCAGCCTGCAAATTCCAATTGTTAATTTCACTCTAATTTTTGCACGTCGTTCAACTGTTTTTTACATTGTTATTTTGAGGTTATGTCAAGTGACGCCAAAATTTGTTTGTAACAAAGTTATACTTACATCAGCACATGCAGCTATTGTATTCAGACCAACCCCACCATCAACCTCAATATCCAACAGGGGATAGTTGTGTCGCAGCCATTGTACTTTGGGCATCATGTCATTCATGAATTTCTGCCCACCAAATCCAGGCTCCACTGTCATGATGAGGATCATGTCTGCCTGGTCAATGAATTGCCTCACAGCATCAATGCCTGTGCCAGGCTTCAATGCAAGCCCCACTTTCATGCCAGCCTCCCTGATCTTTCTGCAGGTCCTCATGATCTCTCTCACAGGCTCAATGTGAAAGGTGTACTGGTCAACGCCAGCGTCGGCCATCGGTTCAATCCACTGCAAATCAAATGGGAATGATGAATGAGACACAGTGCGATGATGATGATGTAACTCACTTGTTCTGGATTCTGGACCATCATGTGCGTTTCGAAGAAGGCGTGCTTGATCTTCGAACGTAAACATTTGACCACCGGAGCGCCGAAGGTCAGGTTAGGCACGAAGTGGCCGTCCATCACGTCCAAGTGGAGATAATCGGCACCATTGTCGAGGAGTCGCTGCGACTCTTTGTGCAATTGCGACAGATCCGAGTTGAGCACCGAGGGGCCGATCTTGCACTTCAGGCGATCGTTCATGGCTGCACGGGGGCGACGATGCGGATGGGTGTTCCCTTAAAATAAAACTAAAAAGTCTGCCTTTGTGTGGCTGTCGCGGACACTTGTTGCACGCTGCAGGAACGAACAGGAAATAGCGAAAATAAGAGCAAACCGAACGCGCGGACGAACTGGAAGGTCACATCAAGGACGCCTGCAGTGTACATCAGGTTGCCTACATACATGGTACATGAAATCTACATCTTGAATTTTAACAATAATTAAACTAAATATAAATAAAATTAGCGCTTTTTAAATTATCACAGACGATAATTCCATAAAATGTGATTAAATCAGTATACATATGTTTAAGCAATTAATGAACTATGGGTATTTGTATGATTAAATTATATAAAAAAAAATGTATTAATATCCTGTGAAGGACGAAAAGGAGTTGAAAAAGTTATAGAAGATAACTTAGAGCACTGAACGCTTTATTTGTATTTGTCAAAGTTCACTGAATAAATTTGCTGGATTCTAGCCAAAGTTACTAAGAAATCAAATTGATTAGAATACAAGGCATTTCTTTCAATTATAAGATAAACTAAATTATCTTTTAATTCTAGATTTTTAACTAAATTACTAAAATATATGTATACTGAACGGTAATTAGTCCAAGAACGTACGTTTGCATATCGTCATTTGCAAATAATATAAAATTATGCATTTTTTTATAATACCGCGTTACGTTTTATGTCAATTGGTTTTTCCTCATCATTTTCATTTTAGATTCACAAATGGCAGTGCAATATTATACACACATAGAGTATATATAATTAATTATACATGTATATCTAAAACATTATTGACTAACTGTTTCATTTATAGTGATGAAGCCTTAAATTACATCCATTTTCATCGTTTTTTTTTTTGATTGGTTTACACGTCGCGACGCGTCGGCTGAATATAAATGTAATGAAAAGTTTCAGTTTACGGATTGATTACTTGAACGGCAATAGTAGAGTGAACGGTTATGATAATTACGATCAGTCCAATATATATACGTTTATAGTTGCAACATCTATTTTACGTTTTTTTGTTAGTATATCCTGTTTGGATCAGCAATATGACTGCGTTTCAGTGGTTCGTACGAAATTCGCAACGTCCAGTTAGTCGTTGATTGTGTTTTGATTACGATATAACAAGCAGATGATTAAAACGGTCCTTACACGGTAATAGTTATGATTGATAGCGATTGTGGACGCAAAGAACGTAAGCGGCTCGATTTCAACGGTGTTACGCCTAATGAGTAATTAATTATTGAAGCATTTCAGTGCCCGAAGAAAGAATAGAAGCCATTTCGTCAGCCACTCATTTAACATTACATCTTAATTGCATGTGTGTATCGTGTGAGTGTGTGTGCCTTAATCTTCATTCGCTCGTTTGTGGATTCGAGAGTATCATACGAAAGCAATTACCATTTACGTTTTAAGAGTATTACATTAGTTATTCTTTGTCTCATCGTGTTTCACGTTAAACATACGTAGGTAAAAGCAGTCAACTTACATTCAATATATAGAATCGACAAATCGTCTAACATTTATAAACATTTCTTGCATATGTCATCAAAAATATGAACATTTATACACACTCACGCCTTTGAATTATTATGTACATAATTAACTCATAAATAGTACTTTATATTTATTGTTGCTCGCTTTCGTCTGTCGGTCGGTACTGTATTTCTTCGCTTTCAGCTCAATTCCACGTCGACTAATAAATACTTCACGCGTTTCGTTTGCAATACGAATGGAAACAAGCAAAAATGCATTGTAAATTGTAAGCTTACATTACTCCAACGAAAATTTTGCAATACTTATAACTATAATTACATAATTAATAATTTACTGTCATCAGTCACATTCTAATGCTACTAGTCCTTATATTTGCAATGGAGTCCGCCATTTCGCATCCATGCACGGCCGGCCATTTTAAATCTTAGCGTGTAAAATATGAGGACTAATTTTCTTAGGTGAATCCGCGCTGTCTACAAGCCTTCCGTACGTTTCTCTCTAGATTAGTCCTTATCACATTACTGTGTCATTATTATCAATTAGCATGATGATTCCGTACAGCAAATACGTCGTTAAAACATGAAACGTCTCAACGGAACGTTTGAAAAACTCAAATTTCACGCATGCTTCTTAGGTCATAGGGAATGCTCGTCCACTCTGATTACTCTTGCTCTTGCAGGGAATATACATGTATGTCACACCTAAACTTAAAACTGAAATGCTTCATTTGACTGTTTGGATACCACATAAGATCGATCAGCGTCGGAATGTCGGAAATCTTACGCGAAAAGCATAGAGCTAGGGTTTACCATCTAGAAACATACGTAGCGAAGAGTCGTAACTGTGTTTTGTACAATTAAATAACTTAAAAGACGCGTTTTTTCCTTAAGATGCGTATTGTGTGTGTGGTATAGAGTAGAAAGAGGGGAGAGTAGGTCGCTCGATCGATTTTCTGATTTGAATGCTCTCTGCTCGTTGCTCGCCTCCGAGATTTGATCGACATACAATTGGTCTATCATTCAGCGTTATTATAGCAGGAGCCATTTGGCAGCGAGCAGCATGAGGAGATGTGGCGTTAGCGACGAAACGGGCGCGCTGGAGACTCGCACGTCGCCTTCCTTCAGGAACGGCGCGTCGATCACGTGAATGATCCCATTCGTGCACTGCACGTTCGGTCGGTAGACGGGAATCTTCTCGCCCTTCCAGTGAATGATGAAGCCTAGAACACATCGGGCGTGCATGTTAATATCGATGTGATGCATTGACGAGTGGTACAACCAGGAGAAAGCAATTTGTGTGTATGATACAAGAAGAAAATGTTGTTGCGTACGCCATATTTCTACGTTTATGTACACAAATAATGAGCAATGATGCGTTCCCATCGAGCGAGCCTCTTCGTTATGAAACCATCAAATGAGTGTCTAGGGAAACAAATCGTCCACAGAAAGCCAACGACGCAATAGCACTCGGATGAAGCACTTTGTAACTTACTTTTGTTTTGCTCTTCGGGATCTATGAAAACACATTCACGTTAATACAGACGACAGGATAAAAACGAGGTATTGCAACGGAACGAAAGTAAATGTGTGTGTTGTGTGCATTTAAAAGTTTGCGTTTGCAGATACTCACTGTGATCCTGTCGTTCTTCTACATGCATTGTCAAAGAGTCCCGCATTGTTGGCAGTTCGGCTTCCTTAAGATGATATGAAAAGTTCTCAGCGTTCGGATCGGTTGACATCTGCTTAATCATCTCCATGGTGTAAGCGACATCCGAAATAACCAAATGACGTTCGAGGATTTGATTTGCCTAAAAAAAATGAAAAGTTTGTGAAATTTTAAGTTAGGCAACCGAAAGTTCAAATTTAATATAGGCAACTTCATAAACTCCAAAAAGGAGGTATGCAACCTAACAAACACCATGCGCTAGGCAACCGAAATAACACTAAAAGGCAACCTAACATACATATAAAACGTGGAGGGAGTAGGTCTGGAGGTAGCGCTACCTATTCTTGCCATGTAAATTTTTCGTTTGGCCTTCAAAGCAGGTTTAGAGGTCTTTTTCTGTCATTTACTGTCATTTTGAGATTTTAGCACACTACTCCGACGCCACTGACTGAGCGACCACGAAGAACCTTTTATGACCCTTATGTAAATAGACACTTTTTCGAGTTAGCGCTCTCTCCAGACATTCTCCCTCCACGATATAAAATGTATCAGGTTCAAAAAACGTAATTTTAAACAAGAAACTCACATGATATGTGAAATCAGGCATGAAGAGCTTCTTAATCGTCGAAGGAATGACGTTGCGCATGTCGGCCCAGGCGCGATCACGCGGCACGAAGTACGTGTACTTGCGCGTGGTATCATTTAGCTGCTTATTGAAGTCGGTACGGCTTCCCAGGAAGAGCGTGTCGCTGAAAACATACAAGATTTAATCCCTGATCCGTCTGCGGCGAATATGAAATGATGATCCCGAAAGCGCAACTTACTTCAGCTGCGGATCGGTGCGCAGCTTATCTAGAATGGTCGTGTATGGGACACCAAGGACACGGTCGATGATGTGAATGACGCCATTCTTGGCGGCGATATCCGGCTGGATGACGGTGGCGTTGACGCCGCCTCCATCGACGGTCATCGTCTTGTTGTTGCCGATGAGCGCCACGTTGAAGATGAGCGTCTTCTTCAGGTTCAGCGTGCGTGCCTGATAATCCTATCGATATGAAGTTTCAACGTTCATGGCAAACGCTACCGCACTACCCCACGTTTTATGTGTTTGTTGCGAAATCGGCAAACAAAAAGGTGGTTTATGCGTGTTGCGAGCGGAAAAGTCGTGTTTGGGGTCTTCTCGTACAAATGGCAGCAGATTTCAGGGGTACGTGTTTAGGTGTTAGAGCAATCAACAAAAAATAAACAGGGGTTAATAAACGATGAACGCAAAATGGCTGCCATTTGTCGATGCGATTTGAAGAGAACTCAAACGATTGGAAAGTCTACGAGTTTTAGGTATGTGACAAAAACCGTACTTGTTTCCGGTGGCCAATATTCTCCATAAAGAGGCGCATATCGGGTACCAGGTGCATATTGAGGATCTCCTGCATGCTTTGCGGGTTGCGCAGCAGATTCTTCAAGTTCCCATCGTCCCATGCGGCGTTCGAGGGCGCAAATAGAGTTACACCTTCATGGGATTTATCGATAATTCGCATGAACTCCTTGCCAACATCTCCTGCATCTGCGATTTCCTGGCAGAACTTGCTCAATGGTCCATTCTCCTTTTCCTGTGAAGTGTAGACATCATTAAATAGAATTCAACAATTTGATATACGAATGAAAGAATTTTGAGCGTAAACTTTTCAATAACTTCAAAATTCTTTCTGTCATAATACCCTGTTATTTCTGTTATTAAAAATACATGCACAATATTATTATAAATCAAAAACAAATATTAATAAACATATAAATGAAATTAATAACAATGATTCATGCGTCGTTATTTAACATGCACATTCAAAAGAATGCGTTCCTGTTTTATTATCGTGTTATCATCGAATTAATCCACGCTATTATTTCACCTGGGTCCCCAAAATTAATGATTTATGAGCGCGTGTTGCTCACACGATGACTACTTATTGTTCGTAGTGCGTCAGGTGCATTAAAAATGCAAACAATAACAATGGAAATGGTCACACATTGAAAAACATTAACAAAAACAAATTGTGTCAGCAACCTGTGCGGTTAATTGTGTTAAACTTTGATGGATTGATGGCAACGGAACACTCTCTCTCATCGCCATAACATTATTATTTTTTTAATCAGATTATTTGTTATTTGGAGAAACTCGGTTTGGTAATACACATCCATGATGGCGTAAGGTTTACCTTAAACTGCAGATCCGCATATTTGCATTTGCATTGTTGGTTGGTATTTAGATGGAATGACCCGACCGGACGAACAACAACAACGAATGGAAATAGAATAGAATGAGTACAATTTGATTAGACAGAATTGATGGCGGCATAAACATCTGGTGCAGAAACAAATTGAGTTGTGTGAGATGCTGTAAAATTGACGTTTTAACCCCGTTAGGCAACCCAAGTTACGGGTAAGTTGTGTTGCCTAAAGTTCAACCGTGATAATTTGTTGTTTTGATATTTTGTTATGATTTCATTCGTGAAGATGACCTAAAATGATATTTAATTTACCCAATGACATATGTTGATGAATTTGAAACGAATATGATACAAGAAACACGAGATATGCACATTTTCATGCCTTCATAAACGAAACACAAACGAAAATATCATTCTATAGATAGAAATATCTCTGTCTCTGATAAATTTAATTATATCACTTACGTACAAACGCGTCTGCTTTCATTTCGACCGTCTCGCATGCCAACAAATATAGAAGCTTATTGCAATTTGAATGAACTCACCTCCAAGAACTGTCGAATAGTGTTGTCAACAACCATGAGCGGCTTGCGAATGAGATGGATGACGCCGTTCTTCACGGGAATGTTGGGCTTGGCGATCTCCGCCATGACCACCCCCTTGGAATGCGTATTGTCGCCGAGGATGTTGTGGCTCTTGATGTAGACTGCAATGGGCGCGTTCGGAAGAAAATCATTTGCATCGTTATGTGCGCCGTAAATCCGCAAGTTGGATGAGTTGGGCGGAAGTAGTGGAGGTGCACAGTGTACTTACTCGTCGTGGATTTCCCATGGGTTTCCTCCGAGAACGTAATGTAGACTTTCATATTATCGCCGTCGGCCATTGTCGGATATGGCGCATCCTTCATTGTTGGCGCCGTGAAGAGGACTTTCCTCGGTATTACGTGCCCGTCAATTACCTTCGCATCAACTGATTCCGCGCGGGAATTCTACGGGAAGAAATTGTATCAGTTAAATGACTCCATTTTCATTATGGGCAATTAATTTCGTTTCCCATTTGCGTACACTGATTCAATGTATAAGCCCATCTTCATATTTTATCAACGAAGCGAAGCAATTATTTCTCCGTATTAGATAGCATATTTTACTTCAATTATTTGTTTGCATTATTAAAACTTGCATCATTATGCATGAAAAGTTATATTAATTATCAATAAGTCAATGATCTGTCAAAGTGACGTATGAACGTCATGTATCTTTGGTTGCCTATAATGCGAACCTGAAAAAGAAACGAATAGATAAATGAAATATCTATTACCTTGAATCCTTCATCGATGGGAATGAAAAATGTATGTCCACCTTCATTACGGAAAACGTCCTCCTTCCTGGTATGAATGATGCGTTGGCGGAAGGTCCTGCATATAGAAATCGTACGAAATGAATTCCCTATCCATGTCGGATAATTTATGTAACATAAGTGCGCATTTCCATAATTGCATTATTGACGCGCGCCTCCGTGGAAATAAATTGGAAAACGCAGGCGGTTGGCGTGATGAACGGCCGAGCAAACCGGACGTGGTGCATCGAACGCACGTATTTGCAACGACTCGAGCCATAAAAGATATTAAACGAAATTCCCATTTTAATGTTGCCATCTGTCAGAGCGTCGATTTTCCGGACGGACTCCCGTTGCAGACAATGAGATGCTTCTTTGGAGGGCATTTCGTTCCAAAATTGAGTGCAACTTACCGAACCCGGAACGGATTAATGTTCAGCGATTCGTACTGGTCCAGGAAATCCCAGGCGTTCGGATTGTAAAGCCTCGGTGATGCTGAACTCGGCGACATTACTGGCACGAGCACTTCGTCGATTTTGTGCAGCACCTAAAAATTCAATTCCGCATGAAACAATTTCTTCAAAATGGCTGTGCAAGTTGGCGATTAATGGGTTGCCTATAGTTACGTCAACATACGATTAATAAGTTGCCTATAGTTGCGATAATCGAATGTCGCGTTGCTATGGTTGCTGGTAATAAACACAGGATGTTTGATCAATATTGCGAGTGTTACCTGCTCGTGGCGATTGTTCTTCGCCTTGAAGTTGGACTGATTCATCAGGATGCGCGCGTTATTGATGTAGACGTCGTCGTGGTAGGGGCCCTTCTTCGTCGAGACCCACAGACGTGGATTGCCGTCCAACTCGGAGGTCAACGATATCGACGAGCCGAGGAATTGATCGGTGAGCTGCGGCAGGTTGGCTGGAAAAACGTCGTGAATTAGGGGAAGTCCCGTCAATGATGCATAATGTATAACATAGAAAGTGTATCGATCCTTCTGCCGTTTCAGGTGAAGCGCACTTGCGAGCGGGGTAATTTAATTGGAGGAACCGGTTGATAATCCAGACGGGGGTGCTTGCAGGGGCAAAGAACGCTGCGAATGCACATAAAGTCTGGAGGGTGGTTGACGCAAGGGGCTGCTATAACAGTGCATTGTCACGCATCGTCTAGACGTGCAAGGGCAACAAGGGCGCACGCGGTGTAAAACCCCGCTGTTTATGGCAAGCAAGGAGTCAAAGGATTGTTGGTTGCCTACTTCACGATGAGCATATTAGATTTTCCAAATCGTTCGAGATGCTTGAAGCACATTTTGGAGATAATTACTTTCAACACACGCGAATTCAACGAGCGGAAATTAATTAAATGTATTTAACAACAGGTATGCCTTCAAAGGGGAGGTTTGAGGTTATGTCGCCGAGTGTCGGTTGAATACTTCGCGTTAATAATTCATGTTGTGTAGACAACGCATCAAGCATGTGTGAATTTCGGGTTAATTTAATTAATTTATTACGGGGTTGCGGTTACACCATCCGAGTTCGAGCCGCGGGCTGATCAATATTGAAATTGGTTTCAACTCGCGCGAAAAGTATTTCAATTTACATGCGAATGCGGCTTTTTACCCACACCAACCGGCAGAACGCTGGAAGGCACGACGAGAAATCTAATTGGAAATACTTGTAATTTCACTCACTCGCGATTCTTGCTTGAAACGTCAACATCTTGGTACGATTTGTAGAACAAAATGGTAACACATGTCGTTTGTCTTGGAGAAGATTGAGCATCTCGGTAACAATGGATGACAGTCGTAAATTTGGCAACGTTGTCCGCTGTCATTGTCTTGAATCTCAGCGCCGCGAGATGGCACGGATATCGTTTTTCCGCGTTAATTAAAACCTCCTAGTTGCTGTGCGAAATTAACGTGTGCACGCGCAAAATGCTGGCACGAGCTCGCCACCTCATGAATATTAAACGTTCGGGCGAAAAACTATTCTGCGCGAAAGCTCCGAATGAGAATGTAATAGAGTGCTTGTTCTTCTTACCGTGTCGCATTTCTTCGCCTGTGCTAGTTCTATTGCGGCGGGGAGCTCGCTTTTAAATCAACAACGCGAACATGCTGCGAAATTAAAAACGCAAATCACGCGCAAACCAAAACAAACGAAAATAACACCCCGCAAGCCATTACAGGAATCTGTGTGAAATATGATGACGTTATAATACCAAAGTGTTGTGCCCATAGGGGGCGACACCATTTGCAGTGGATAACTGGTTGTATAAATTGGAATTTTGGCATTTAGTTAGTTGCGTAGGTAAAATTGCGCTGTTTTTCAACGAGATACATCGCCCGGAGGCTGATGGATAATTGAAAATTAATAGCTTCCCGATGTGCGAACGCGTAGATAAACGTATGCACTCAAAGACAGCCGGAATTACGGGGCGATTAAATGCAGTCAGGCACGCCAGAATACGTAATCGAAATGTGCATCGAATCGAATCGATGAGCGATAATCAACGCACGATGTGTGCCGATGCGAGAAGTGGGTGGGTGGTGGGTGAAACATGGCGTTGTAGAATGCAATCAGCTTGAATGTTGCATTCGCCGCGCAATTGCAGTCGGCATGATTCGGTAAATAATTAACAAATTCGCAAGCGCGAGAAACTCACTCATGTGATAGAGCACCAACTCCTTCTCTAGCTCGCTGTCATCGTAGGGAAACTTGTAGCGCTGGAATGCTTCGTTCGTCGGGGCGAATATCGTCACCTGCTTCACTCGCAACGTTACATTCGCCACCTCATTGCGCTGCAGCATTGAATAGAACTGTAAAAAGAAAAAAAAAAACATGGTTAAAAATTAGATCGACAAGTAGCGACATCTGCGTACAAGCAGGACAACTAATTTTTTGAAGTAATCTCACAAGGTGACATCTGTGAACGATCAAGATAACTGAAACAAGGCTGTAACTCGACAGGGGTGCATTAAAAGCGTATAAATTATGTTAAATGTATGGGAATTAACCAGTAGCAAGAAAATGAGGAGGGAAATTGTTGTGGCGCCTTCGTCACTCTTCCGCCACGATTAAAACGACTTAGTTGACGCTCATCAAGCACTAAATCGATTGACGTACGGCCACTGTCATGCAAATTACATCAAATTACGTCTCGCGACGCGTCTGCTCGTCGGCCATCATCATTGACAATAGCAGCTGCAGGCGGGTGTCATTAACGTTCAACGTACAACAATACGGCGCTGATAATCGGTGGACATTACAGAAAGACGCGTCACTCGTCTTAAACTAATACTTCCGGCGCCCACCACTTCTCTGCGGTCCCACAAATTGAATAGGGAGTCGTCCAGAGATGGTGGCTGCACTGGGCATCAGTCAGTGCCCTCAGTGGCGACCTCATGATTAATTAAAATGATCCACAGCGACCATTGTGGTCGTTAAGTAAGCAAGAACGCGACTGAACTTGAACTTATTAATTAAACATCTGCTTAAGTCCCTTAAAATCGTTTTTTGCTGGTAAGGCACAGAAATTGTCTTCAATTCGGTGCAATTAGCATTCAAATGTGACATGATGAGGATGGGGAGAACAAACATGGAGGATGCGAGTTTGTAAGCATAGTTTGCATCAGCTTCGAGCGAGGAAACTTGCTGGATGGTAGCTGATTAAATTTGAATACATGACTACACTTGTTCCGGTTGCTCTTGAATAAATGCGACATCTTTGGTACAAGTTGGCTGAATAATTTCGGCCAGATCAACTCTGGATCAACTCTGCTTGAATTTACAAATTGGGACTTCATCCTGAAGGATGTCACAAATGTTGAAGTTAAAAACTTGATGGACAGATTGCAACGCCTCCAGTGAGTGATGACACTCTAATGATCACATCTCAATACGTAATCTGTCAAAAATAACTTTGCGAAAATAACTTATGAGGATCATAACTAAAAATACCCGGAAAACAGATACTTGGGAAAATTTCAGTATCATGACGTCATAAACGTCAAATTGCGGTTTTTCGCCTAATGTAATTACATTCTGAGTACATAACAGCAAGTTTTATATATTTGTTGGCGTAATAATCATAAAACTTACTGTGGGACGTCCTCCCTTATGCTCCTCGTACCTTTCCGGTTCTTTCGTCCTTGCGCCCCCTTTTTGGGTGGCTCAGTTTGCTTCATTTTCTGAAAGGCCACTTCATTATATTCGCCTATTCCAGTGGTTGTCAACATTTCCAAGATTTCATTCCAAGATAATTTCGATTTCCACCCCCTTTTCTGACTTCTTTGAAGTTTTTGTAAACATGGAAAATTGGAGCACATTTTGGGAACCACTGGGTATTACGTATATACAACTTTTTCGCCTTCTTTGCTTGCTCGAAAGCGAGACGTGCCCTGCTCCAGAGTATATAATATGTATAAAATAAGGGCGAATGGGATCGATAAGAAAACGGGGCACACGAGAACGCATAAACAACATAAAAACGCCAAGATTATGTGGCCGGTTCTGGCGAAAACCCTCCTCCATGAAGCAAATTGGAAAGTAAAGTGGGGAATAAGAAAAAGGCGCCGTCGAAAAAACGGGCGACAAGGATAACCAAAACGAGATCTAGAGGGGTTGTCTTCTGTTACCATCGTCCTTGTCATCCTTCAGGGATGTTGGCAGGTGGAGGGTGTCACCAGTTTGCCATCTTTAGCCACGGTGATAGCCAACAGCCAGGGTGTGTTAACGACTCATTCGGTCGTCCTCGAAGGACAAAAATAAACCGAACGGAACTGTCCTTATTTAGGGGATGATTACACGCCTCGGGATTAACATGCGCCCTACCTTTTTACGACAGTATTATTCAAAAATACTTAATTGAACTTTTTTATGGGTTATTTGCTAGGGGTGTTACAGAAATAATGCAATGGAATGTTGACAAGTTCGGGCAATTTGGAGAAAAGTTCGACGCTTGAACTGGCCACCAAATTTAATAAGGACAATACAAGGACAATGTCATGTCATGAACTTTTTAATAAGTTTCGTGGCAAAAAATGCTGTAAAACTAGAGATGAACTAATTGAGGGGAAAAACTTATAATAAAGTTAATTAAATTTAATATAAGTTGTGATCTGATATAAAATTTTAGTTAGACAATTTTAGAACTTTAATTTAATAAATAAATTGACATGAAGTTCGTTAAATGAAGCATTGTTTATTTCAGAATTTACTCTAAGACTCAACATTTTGTTTCTTGAATTTTTGAAAAACCGACTGAAAATCTGCAATCTGTTGCTCGTTAGATACATTATTTTGCTCGTTCAGTGAATCATTTTCTAAAATAACTTATTTCCTATCCGAAGGCAATCATTAAGCAAGTTTCATTCATTGTAGAAGTTTAAAACTTTAAAGGAGTTTGATTTGACGAATGGAAGTATTTGGAAAATGTAAAGGCTTCACAGAAAAATGGCGGATGAAATTCAATTCAGAAAAGTCGCCTAAAGTGAATACAAAAAAATCAACGGAAACGTCAACGTCGTCATGAATTCCTCGCATGCCATGAAAACCATCGCACAATTGAAACTTGCGCGCTAAAGTGTTAAAAGTTATAACAACTCTTCAATTCCAAACCAACGTGCACTGTACGGATTTCCCTCCACTTATGGATCATTTTCCGGGATGCAATCTTAAATTGAATAAATGCGCTGAAAATTGTTGGATTTTTATATCCGGTGCATTGGCGATTGCTCGTAATTTGAAACTAGACGGGATGTATCATTGTTTTCTATAATAGAAGGATTTTGATGGTATCACATCACAAGTTCAAAATTATTTCGACTGAATTGGATAGATCACAAAAAATGAAATAAATGGTAAATGAGTAAAGGTAATTAAGTAATTAATGTGAAGTAATTAAATGGATGGGGTAATATTTTTGTTTGGAATTGAAATAATGTGCACACAGGAAAAATGATGTAATCATTGATTAGAAGAATTTCGACAATGTTTTGTGGCCAGGATGTGAAGTCATAGAGCGAAACAATGAAAAATGCTTCAAATTTGTTTTGGGTTGTAGTTTCAGGTGAGCGGATGTTTAGATGGTTAAAAAGATCATAGTAACATGTATGGAAAATAATGGAATTTGTAGGGACCCAACATTGTGAATTTGAACTGTATTGTGGACAAATTCAACTTTTGGGGATTGTATTACCTTGCTACCTTTAACAAACATCACCTTTTGTTCCCTTAGAAAGAAACTGTGAAGGTCCAAGGTCCAACAAATGGGACTTTCTACTGATGAAGTTATGTCCCATGAAAGCCCCAAATTCAAAATGAGAGACAGATGACTCTAGGGGTTCATGATTTGAGGTGTAAGGAAACCATACAAGAAAGTGTTATTTTTTTGGAAGAAGATTCTAGAAGCATATTGGAGGTCATTGCATGAAAGTTTGGGAAACACTGTCGTTGGTATCATATACAAAAAAAGGTACTCCATTGATAATCCAGATAAGGTACTCGAAGACAGAACTGATACCTTCAAAATGGAACCATTGGTCTACAATATAAGATGGTTCCAATTGGCAGTCATGGGGCCAGTAGAAATTAGGAGATCAAGAAGATTCTAGAAGAATTTCGACCAAAAATTTGAGATGTACTTACTCTAATAAGATCCTTGATCTCCATTCTAGAAGAACTTGGACTAGAAGTTTGGGATACACTGACTTCAATACGATGATTTCCATAACGGAATTGATATCTTCAAAATGGAACCTATGGTCACATTGATGTCCAGGATGGTTCCATTTTGATAGTGAACAGGATAATACAAAAATATAGCTTTCTGGGACTAGAGAACTTTTTATGTATCGTATCCTAAGCCTTGGAACTGAATCCAGAAACATTTTGGAAGGCACTGACCTGACCAATGCAAAAAAGATCACAAATTTATTGAATCGAGAGTATCAGTTGGATGGGACACATTTGTCGATATTGCAGCGTTGCACGTAATGATTTAGCAGCGCCCAAAACGTTAATTGAGCAAATAAAATTATCGGCGGCTGAGCGCGTACCAGAGATGAAAACGCTGCCTGCTGCTGCTGTTGTGTACCATCCGACCAGGGGATAGTGGATAGTGGATGGGATACAACACTCATCCATTCGTTACGCCGATGATCGCGTCCACCACCAGCACTGAACCGAACACGTTTTGTTTGCCGAACGTTGTGCACCGCCGTCCCACAACACCCACCCGCCATTGGAAATTGCGCTGCATTGTTTAATAACAATGGCGCGCGCCCCGAACACACCACACCGACGACTTGCATTACACATAACCCTATCACCTCCGCCATCGATGCAGGTGTAATACCACTTTGATCTAGTGGCGGCAGCGAACCCGATGGCGGAATTTAATTACGACAAAACAGCGCGCCTAATGGCGCGGATGTGTTGTACACCGTTCGAGAGAAAGGGTGTAATAGAATTATTTGGTGTAGGACATATCTGACAATGACTAGGTTATACTTATAGTGTATTATAAGGGTAGGTAGAAGTAGTGAACAGAGTGGACACATGTTCACATCATCTAAAGGTTGCTATAGACACTGTAGTACTTCCAGAATAATCAGAATTAGTCTAGAATCAAACCCATAAAGAGAATTCTCGTTAGCTGAGATATTATCCTCTATTAGGTATCAGATATGGCTTAGACTCTATAAAACATTCTAGAAAATAGTTAGTCGTTAGTTTCGTTCTTCAGAGTTGTGCCCTTTTATGTTCTTGGGATGGCAGAACCAAAGGTGGTCAATGGAGAAAAACAAATACTCTTCATTGGGAAAATTGTCACACTAAAATCTCTGAAAACCTGCAGACCCACATCTTGTAAATACCTAGTCCCAAAGTCTTAAGGTGTTACAAAAACTAGACCTTCGTTTCTGGCAAAATTTTGAGGTGTTCCTTCTAGAACTCACTGTTCGAAGTTCCTTTAGGACCAATCTAGGACCACTCTTTAGACTTTTGTTTCTTTCTGAAGAACAAGGGTGGCCCAAAATGGGCGCAGATCTAGGATTCATTATTAGTGAATCTGGAACAATACTCCAGAACCTTCGTTTCTAGGAAAATTTTTCGTAAGAGAGGTGTTCCTTCTAGAACCCACTATCTTTATATTTTTATTTCTTTTTGAAGAATAAGGGTGGCCCAAAATGGGCACAGATCTAAAATTCATCACTAGTAAATCTGGGGCAGTACTTCACGACCTTCGTTTCTGGCCAAATTTTTCGAGGTTCCAATAGAACCAATTTAGTACCACTCTTTAGATTTTTATTCCTTGAAGAACAAGGGTAGCCCAAAATGGGCACAGTTCTGGAATTCATCACTAGTGAATCTGGAACAGTACTCCACGAAAATGACATGTAATAGAATCCTAATGGCTGCCATCTGAGCAAACCGCACGAAATTCGCGTTATGTGAGAGGCGTCCATCAAAGGACACACGATACGCGACAATATTTGCGCCCCACGATGCAATCCTCGCAATTGCTTATTCATGGGCGCGGTCGCGGAGCACTAACGACGGCCAATACCTAATTAATTCCATTTACCATTAACATTATGTCCACATTTCAACCTCCATCTCCACCGAACAACCCGTTCCTGGTATGCAATTATACAACCATCGAATGACGATGATGTAATAGGAATATGCTACTGCTGTTGCTTGCTTTATTAATTGATAATTGTTCAAATAATACCCATTCAATTACGCCAAGTGAATTACAAATTTAATGCGTTTTTTTTCAGTAGGTGAAAATGCGATCCGCGAGCGAAGGTAGTGATGCTGCATTTCGGGCTATTAATTACGCGCCCTGCGCATTCAAAGCGCATTTAATTAACTGCAGATTGGCACGAAGCGGGATTATGAGCGATTCGATGATGATTAATGCGGGAGTGGGGGATGATGGTAATTAGCTCTAGTGTGCGAGTGTGTGATCACCGAAAGGCTAATTAGGATTCACAATAAATAATACAAATCGGTAATTTGCCATAGATTATTGTTGCTACATCAAATTATTTCAATTTTAATCAAATAGGTATAGATATGCTGGTAATCCATATTATCGGAAATGTAGAAACAATTGATCGGTGAATGAGTAATGAAACTGTTTTGATGCCCTGTCCAAATATCAAAATTAGGCCTCCAAACTCTAAATCATGCAACGTAAAATAATTCTGGGAACCTTTCTAATATGGAAAGAGTAGTTACAAAATTAGTGATTGTTCATATTTTCTCCAATAACAAACAGATTAATTCTAAGATTAGATTAGACATAATGAATCCCTAAAATTTCTGGATTTTTTTGCACTTTGTTTCCAAGTTCTAGAATCAATTGTCTCGTTTGAGGAATCTCAGAATTGCATTGTACTTCCTATTTGAAATAACAAAATCGATAGGATACAGAATAGAATTTAAAATTTTCCAACTGTCCTTGGATGATCTGCAGAGATGATGAACCCATCTTTAGAAACAAAAAATACCATCAGTTCTAACTGGAAACCAAGAAGAAATTTCTGATGGAATTCACAGAATTCTTAGAATAGAACCTTAATGACCCTTTATCCTTTAGAGAATTTGAAAGTATCCTTAGATTTTCGCCTTGCTATAATTTGATGTAAATTAGACTTCAAATTGAAATACAACCCTCAGAAAAAGAGTGCAATGAACCAGAAAATTCAAATTCAAATCCAAATCCAGCACTCCAACAATCATTTTTCCACGCTTTATGAATCCAATCTGGATGGATCTGGAGCAAAGCATTGAATAGACATGAGAGTGAATATTGCAGCTCCGATTGCGCGCATTGATGTCGACAATTTGACAAACCGGGATTCGGATTTGCCCCCGATGGGGGCTATCATTGCGGTCGCATCGAGGTTTTGGCTTGGCTTGACACCATGCACTATGCCCATCAGAGCAACCAACCACGTGAGGTGTTTGGTGCGGTGGTTCGGCGAATGTTTGTCGCCTTCGCTGACATTCCCTTCAGTTTGACGAAGCAAATTATCTGGATTTATGTGGCGTGTCACAGACGCGTGCATTACACATGCCCATTTGCAACAGCACGTCAATGTGATTGATATGTCACAGGTATTTTCTGGAATTCGAATTACAAGCCTGGCACGTTGGCATTGTGATAGGTGCAAATAGAGCTTTCAGAAACACACTGGATCAAAGGTTCAGCTTAATAGGTTACCAAGCAATTTTCAATTTAAGACACAGAAAAATACATGTTACTTTCGCAGCCTCGAAGTAAGAAACATTTATTCCAAAACATTGAGAAATGATGTTTCAGAATTTATACATCTTTCAGTTTTCAAAATCGTTCATCAAATTGATTGATTGAATTGATCAATCAATTTAGAGTAACCTCGTCATCATCACTTTGATAACTAGCGCTCTAACGAGGAAATTTAAATGAGAAACAGTTAATAAATACAATTAATTACAGCAGTGATGCTCACGCCTAATGATGATGTTGATGGCCGAACGCAATTAGCAGGAATTTGTTTATATTATTCTGCTGGCACGTTGCATTCGCGTGGCTTCGTCATCGACTCGTTAGGGCAATGGGAAATTCATTAAAAAAATTCAAATGACGGTGTTCGTCTGGAATCGTTCGTTGGGCGGTTGTATGATGATAGAGTTGTGTTAAAAAAAAATAAAGCGCGCACGAGCCCATGCATTTTAATGACATCACGCTAGCTATAAATGCGTTTTAATTAGACTTCCGCAATAAGCAAGCAAACTCTGGAGAGAAAAAGAGAGGAACATTCTGAAAAACGAGTTGAAATCAACGAAACTGAACTCATTTTTCGTGCCTTTCTTCGACTGTGGACATTCCCTCATTTTTGAAGACAAAAAAATATTCATACGCTGAATGTTGAAGTAAAAGTTTGAATGTGATATGAGAACAAAAAGATTTAATGAGCACATAAAAAAAATGAAAATATTCTTTCTGGTTTCCTAGTTTCCTAAATTAAAGTTTTAAATTTTTATTTAGAGTTCAAAAAATTATATATAAAAAATATTGAAATCAACGAGTTATGCAAAAATGAATTTAATTCATGCATATTTTCATTCTATTTAATTCCTCGAATTCAATTTATAACAAGGCAATCAACAATTCAATGAAAAATTCAGCCAACACAAGCAAATACAAAAATTCATGAAAATTTCAAAATGAACACAGCAGAAATACCAAACGAATGTTTACAACAGCTCAGCACGTTCGTTTTTGCATGCTCGTAATTGGAACGAAATTGTTTATATTTAGAAAACGAATTCTGCTGAATATGGATTCAACGCAAGTGGTCTCGTCAATTCCATTCTTGGATTTCGTTCACGTGCTGACGACAAATTCCTCGGCGATTGCACATTGAATTACACATGTTTGTTATAAAAATACACATTTATATTATTTTATCGCAATTGCCGTGCAATTTAAAGTTTAATACATTATATAATGTAGGTCGTTGGGTCGAAATGAGCGTGTGAAATTTATTCCTCGCAATGTGTTTTCTTCGAACAAATTATTATTGTTATTATAAGTTGGATGGCGGTTAAATCGGGGAAAAATATTTTGCTGTTGGGTAGATATAAAATTTTCATGGTGGAGTTGTAATAAACTGAAGAAGGAAATGAAATAAATTTTAGTTTTTCTTCAGAGTTGTGATCATGTTTCATGAGTTGCGCAATTTCTCTCCGAGAGATTGTCTAAAATATATTTTTGTTGCAAATTTATCAAAATGATCTTTGTATCTCAACTTCACTTTGATAAATGTCTTTAACAAAACCTACTTGACATTAATCTAGCAACAAGTTGCTCAAGTTTTTCCCTTAGCATAAAACATGAAATTAATTTTGCAATAAATGTCGCAACATGTTATGGAATAATCCTTTAAAGAATTTTTTTAGAATTCAAGATTGCTACATTTTTAACGACTATTGATTAGAAATTGTTGATTAGAAAACACCCAGACGCATTATGAAAAATCATAATTGCTTCCTTGGGTGGAAATTTTCGGGCAGGTTCAATTAATCAACTTGGCAGCTCATTGATTACACCCCGTTCACTTCAGATAGACCAGAGGAACCAAACAAAAGAGGCTAATATCATTTTGAAAACCGGGGACAATTACGATGATATTTTACGAGCAGAGTCCGACTTTGTGAAATAACCGAGGAGTCGTTGACACCATTGAATCCGTTGTTGAATTCGATACGCTGCGTGGCTAATATATACGAACGAGTCTATCCCTAGGGCGCTTGAGGGGACAGACCAAACAAATCACCGGGACGCCAGCGGCGCCAATGGCGTCATTTCGTTTTCGCAGCCGCCTCCGCTTTGCTGCCCTCAATTCCATAGTATCGACTCGTGCGAATGCCAAACAGTTGGCCAACGTCGATAGCACACAAGAATCCGTGCAGGGATAACACCAAAGTCACCTCAACCGCATCCAACAACAACAACAGCAGCAACAATAATAACAACAGTAGCAAGAGCAACAACAATAACAACAACAGCAAGAAGAACAACAACAAACAAAGTATCTTCAGCTTAAAACGTTAGGGTATAGTCCTAAATCTGCAAGGAAGTAGAAAATTTGCAAATTATGTTGGAGGTACTCTGCCAGACTTCTAGACCAAAGATGTGAAGTGAAAACGGTTCATGAAGTAATTTTCTTGAGGTAAAAGTCTGGAAGGGAAAAGAAGTTAATTACATGTACTCAGTTTGCTAAGGTTGGAAACGTGGCAATGTGGAAACAGAAGCAAAAATGGAAGATGCAAGAGCAAAAAAGTAGTGAAGCACGTTGAGTATGTTGTTAATACAGGAGCAAATGAATTGAAAGAGAGCATCGTTCGAGCCTTGTGCTGTGGCGGTCAACGCCACTGTTGTTTGGCCTAGATCAGTGGTCACCAAACAGTTTGCCTTCTCAGATTCATATTTGATTCATATGAAATTGAATTTATTTTTTTGGGGTATCTACCTTCAAGTTTCCAGAAAGTTTGAGGAGGTACTTTCTAAAGGACCTTCAAGAAGAATGTCCAGCCTTTCTATAAGATCAGAGGATCTTGACGGATGACTTTCAGAAAGTTAGAGAAAAGTCTATAAGTAGTTTTCTGATGAGGTTCCAAGCAACAAAAAGGTGTAGGGTCATGTTCCAAGTCCAACTTATGTCCAGGGAAGAGATTCTTGTGTGAAGCATCAAGAAAGCTTACCATCATCTTTTGAAATCTTTATGGTAGGATATCAAATCAACCTGATGTTAGCTGCTATTGGGGGATGATTTTTAGATCTTTTGAAGTTCAAGGGAAAGGTTTTAATACCTGTTGAGGTGTCTAGTGACCAAAAAAGCATAATTACAATTCGGGGTAGCTTCAGAAGGTATCCCATGACCATTGTTGAATTATCCAAGTGTTGGGACATGGTTTTAAGACAGAGGGTTTCATGTTTCCAAATTGGGGAAGGTGATCAAATAGCACTTTTCTGAGTTCCCAATAAAGAAATAGGTTTAGGGTCTAGACTTTAGACCTTAGAGTCGGAAACCTAGACTTTAGGATCATCCTTGGAATAATAACTTTAAACAAGGTAAACCACCTTAGAATTCAGTTCTTTTGAAAGGACTCCCTTAGGAGTTGCAAGAGAGTGTTTGGGAACCACTGGTTGTCTTCCAACAAGCCACAGTACATTGCGGAATGGAAATCGATACGTAGGCAGTTTTTGACGTGTGCCAAGAACGACGATGGCGGTGGCGGTGGCGGCGGCGGTGCGAAATGCGAATTGCGACGTGGGGCGCGCAGCGACAGCAAGACGCCAGGCATAGTGGCGCCTATTCCCGCCACCACCCCCGTTCCCGCTCCATCCACCACCACCACTTCCACAAAGAACGCCCAACAACGTCCGCGTCGACATCGCCTTCATCGTTGTTATATGAAGCGCCCCATTCGGGGCGAACGAGGGGCAGCAGGTTTGTCAGTACATTGAAATCCGAACATGTCGTACACGCGGATCCGGAGTCAAAATCGCGCGATCACGTCGCTGGGAATATTGCAATGTTGCAGTCTGCACAGGATGGTACGATTGAGTGGCAGCAAAGGCAACTCAATATGAAGTGCACTGCCAGCTCTGAAACAGCAGCCTCCAGCCGGGATATTATCCTTAAGTGACAACGGCAGGGCCTTTATACGCGATGTCTACTGCTGGTGGCGGCTCCCGGTGGTTCCCGGGTGATAGCGTATGAATTGAGCGCACACGTGGAACAAGTACCCTACATAAATGCTTGCAGTCAGTGAGTGGGGGGTGGCTTTGTGCGCTTGGGAGATTGAATTCAAGATACATCTCCCTGATAAGATTAGTTGTTGAATTTTCATACATTTAACTCGTATGTGTACACGTTATAACGTTCCTTGGTAAATAATTAAATGCTATAGCTTCCTTACAAAGCCTCGTAAGGCGAATCACTTTTTAAGTATCCCATCAGATTTTCCAAATTCTCCAAATTTTCCAATTTTCCAATTGCCAAATTTCATGTCATTACATTTATGAAAATGCTTTAGAGTGATTTCTGGATGAAGATCAATGAACAAATAAATTCCCAGAATTCGCATGTGACAGAGACCATACTGATCTGATAAAATTCCCACAACTCCTTTGACCAATTCATTTCCCTTATCTTCTCTTCTCCCCTTTCACGAGCCGGGACGCAGAGACCTGATGGATTCGTCATTAGAAGGGAACTAATTGAGATTTCACCTACCCGGAAATCCATCTTTAACCCATCCATCCCCTCCTCAAACCCCACACCCTATATCCATTGATCCTGAACTAGGCTTAATTCCATTACGTCTATTTTAGTTACAGGACACGTTCGCATCGAGCAGAGCGTCAGGCGCGAATATATTCCGAGTGGAAAGAAGAATTTGGAAGCTCAAAGGACCTCACTCGACAAGGAAGGCGCGTGCAAGGGGGTTGCACCATACCATGGTTCGCCGCATGCAAATGATCCCACTTTTGGGGCACATTCGCAATGTGAAATATTGCTAATACTCTTGGAATTGAGTGGTCTCGATTCCAGTCCGCGTCACTCGACTGCCCCCGGTGCTTTCAGCCGTTCGTCCTCTCCAAATTCGGGAGAGAACAAGGATGAGGTCTCTGGTCGTTCGCACATATCATCACTCGTGAATTGCGGTGGCGGGCGATTATCGTTATCCTGCATGCTTTGTGGTTCCATTATGGGGAGGTTATTTTTAAATTGTGGGATCAGTTCGAGTCGACGAGCAGAGGGTTTAATATGGTGATTTCTGTCGAAGAATTTGCGGATTTGTGAAAAATGGGCAATTGGAAGTTTGATAATTTTGACGGGTTTACTTACTGGAAATGTGGATATAGGGCAGAAAGTTTTTGCAAGTAGATCTAATAGTTTGATATTCTTCAATGCAAAGATTGATTATCTGATATGTGGAAGTACAGAAAAAGTTTTCGGAGGAAATTTGCTGATTTTTGGCATGAGAAGAAATTCAAGATTTTATGGTATAATCTGAAGGTCCCCCCAAAAAGGAAGCAAATTTTTGGGGGGGATTTCCTAATGGATGTTCTAGTTTGATGGGGAAATCCAAAAATTAAAGTAAAAATGGTACTTTTTTAACATTTAAATATCTGTCGACGTACATTTTTGAGGACATGCGCACATTTTTCTAAGAAGGTTAATAACAATCATAGAAACTATAATTGTCATTATATCTTTCATTAAAATGACATTTATTATAAAACAACAATTAAAATGCATCATGCCAGATTTAATTATGAATCAACCGATTCGTTTCTGCTTCAGGAAGATTACTCATTTGTAGAGTCACGTAATTTGCGAGAATGCATCGAATAAACGTGCAAATATCAGCATTTTTATGAGGTTGTCGCGGAATATTTATGAATTCATTGATGAATCACACGATTCGAAACGGAAAATTGATATTCATTTCATGACTGGGAGGACAGTCGCACCTGGATATTTGCATTCGCATCGAATAATTTTATTTTCGCATTTATTTTTATTTGCGTTTATATCACGAGTGGTTCTCTGACATGAAATATGGAAATCAAATATTTCCAATCCATTCCTCACCCCAACCGTTATAATATCTCAATAATAATGGATACAATTTATACAAATACGTTTTTTATATCTATTGAAACAAAAAACTACCAAATTTTTATGTTTGGTTTTGTGGATTAAGGGGATCTGGGTTTTTATTCATTGGGCGTGTTTCAGAGCGTTTGATAATGGAATTTGGTGTGCAATGACGCTGCACGATAAATTGATCATGGTGATCTATTGGCGGATGGACATCAATGACAAGAAGCGGTAGTACGCGTCATAAAAATAATGGTCAAGGTCCTTGTTTGGAAATGGGGGGAAATGGGAGCAGTTAGTGAAGCTTGACATCGAGGGTTCGATTCGGATGAGAGATCGATGCATATGCATGTGACAATGTTCAAGTTGAATCGAAATTGATTGGGAAATTTAGATGGAAAATGTTGTTGGCTGGAGTACTTCCTGTTTGAAGTTGACAGTTGAATGTCTCGAAATCCTAAGTTAGAGGTTTTGGAATCTTCACAGTAGAAAATTATACACAAAAAAATATATGATGTACTTTGTTCTCCACGGGAGCGAAATAATTACATTTATATCACTAGTGAATAAAATGATATGTTGTAAAATTAAGGTTGGTTACTAGGTCAAAAATTTAATTATTTGATGTTATTTGACATCATGAATAAAATTCTCTTTTCTGGTGAAATAAAATGTCATTTATCACACGTGTGTGAAATATTTTTATAAACTCGTGAATCAATCACTTCATATTTCGAATTCCTGAGGCTTCTAATTGAGTATTGAAGTATTTTCAAGTAGCAAAATAGACTCTTGACAATTTTTATTAGCTGTCGGTTGATATAGCAGACTGATAAATCTTGCCTCTTCACTAAATCTCGCTATTGAACAACCTGCAGCATGTTGGTAGTCACTTGCACACGGTGCAATATCGGGAATTATTATGAGGTTAACTTGGCCTCATGAGAGTTGCGCTTCATGGGCTTTAGTGTCGAGCACATACGAGTGGTTCGATAACATCGGAATTATATTGGTATAGTAACATTGGCAATATCTCTTACCGAATGTAAACCGATTAACGAAACTTCAAACAATTATCCGGCTGGCAGCCAACCACCCCCCACCCAACCAACCACCCACACAATTCCTATTCGTATCGGTGCTTTTGGCTTGTTTCATTGATTTATGCCTGAGTTATTGAACGATTTCGGTAATAAATTTGGTGATTTTATTGCTGAGTATAGTTGTATTTGATTTTGGTAAAAATATCTATAAATAGACTTTATGTTCGAATTATTTCGATGATGTACGTGGCATGAAATGGTATTTACTAAATTATCGAGTGCAATTATTTCATCTATTTTTAATAACGATAAAATATTTTGGAAAATTAATATTAAATTCCAATAAATAAATTCTCTTATTTATATTTTATATTAAATGTAATTTACATTTTTATTAAAAACTACCAAATTTTGATTCACTCTACTTTTAAAAATTTGCATAAACCAATGTCAATAACATAGAATAATACTAAAATCAATTCAATTTCTTGATTGATTGTATGTATAATAAAAATTACAAAAATTTTAAAAATTCATGTTTGCAAATTTCATAAGACAATGAAAAACACAAAACAGGAAGCAGAAAGTAGATTTCAAATTGAAATTGCCCCACAATTTTGGAAATATTTGCAAATATTTTAATTTACATGAAGCATCTCTTTATAAATTTATGCTTGAGCTCTTCTATTAAAAGTCCTTAGAATCCTTTTAGGATAAGCCATTTTAAGCGTATTAACTTGTCATATCACATTTTCTGCAAGAAGGCTTATTATTTTTTTTTTTTAGAAAAAAAAAGATATCTAAAATATTTCCTAGCTCTTTAAAAATTTCATCTCAATTTTTATGATTTTTTATTTCGTAGCTAAATTTTCAAATAATTCAAAATCCGATAATTAAAAATGGAGCGTCATTTCACAAGTTTAAGAAGTATTTTTTGCTTCATCCACAAAATATTAAAATATTAATTTCAAATAAAAATGGAAATCATAATTTCAATGAAGATAGCTTTATAATATTAAATAGTAAATGAGATTGTTTTGATTTTATAAACTGCCATGAATTTTCCGAAGGGAAGTCATTAAAATCAAACAATAAATAATTAAAAACAATCGCCCATTTTACAACGCATAGAAATTCCACTTTAACGCACATTTCATCATTCCATTTGCGCGTATTTCATAAAGCTCAAAAGTGGAATGAAAACTGCAAATGAAAAACCCACTCGTTGTCAGAGTCATGTATGCATCTGGCCAACAAATTGAAATTAAATCCATATCGTCTACGATTTAAATCAAATGAAAATTTAATAATGCTAGCAACAATGGATTTGATCATTTTATTTCCCATTGTATTATTTTCCCAATATAAAATAATAGCACCAATTTCATTTTTTTCAAGCTAGCTACCATCCATTTATTTTCTGCTTTTTGTAATTTTTTAACAAAAAATAATTAATAAAAAATAAATAAAATAAAAAGAAATGTCTAGTTAAAATTTCAGATGACTTCAAAGAATTTCTTCTATTGTACCAAATAAAAATTAGTAAGTCGGCGGATGAAAGGTCAATTCGGGAATAAATTCATCCCATTTGCTTGGGCGATTCTCGGTTTTCCGGGCTGAATTTGGGTGAAATTTCTTCGTAAAGGTCAAAGTATATGAAAGTATATTTAGCACGGCGACCTTCTAAGTATTGATCCCAAATTTTGGTGGGCAACGAGCGAAGCATTCGAGTTCTTGTTTACTTACGGAAAATATGATCCGGAATGAATTTTTCAGAGCGCTCTTTTTTACTTCATATTGAATGAAATATTGAAAATTGTAATATCCTATTATCCAACTTCGCATTATAGAAAATACTATAAATGTACTCCAGAACATTGTATCTCTAAACTCCATAATTTTTTCTAATGGAAGTTGCAAACTCGTTGCAAAATGTTTGCAAATCTCAGATGGGAAAGACAATCCCGAACAAAGAAAACTGGAGTTTTGATGATTTTATGAGTTTCTTTGAGAAATTTGAAACTCAGAAAAGGTAATGTCACATATTTCCCGGAAAATGTTGACTTTGTCTCACGGATATAGCAAACGAACTCGGGTTAATACATTACCGCCTCCTTCAGGATACACTAACCAGCACCTGAAGGCGTCCGTAAGCTTCCCGGAAATGCCAAACATGTCAGAGGAGCAAAGTGGAAACAAAGACGGCTCTCACCTGAAACAAGCGCAAACAAAGGCAAGTTAATTTTGTATTCCTCAATGGAAGATGAGGCAGACACAAAGAGCGCCCGCATCACGAAGGAGGAAAAACTGAATAAATTATTGGCTGGTGTATAATGTAGGCGATTTCCGCGCCAATTTTGATAAGCGGGATAAACTTAGAGATAAACTTGCTGCGGCCGCATTCAGAAAACAAGGAAAATGGGAAGGAGGATGAAGAGGAACTCGTATCTGGATGTAAATTTGATGCGACGTAATCGCTCACTGAATGCTTTGAAGTCCTGTTTCAACAATGGTTAAAGAACGGACAAATAGGATCCTTTTATGTTTTAATTTTTTTATATATAAAAGTGGATTTGACATTTAAATGCAAGTTTCTGAGAGGAACAACTAAAATTTTTCAATTTATAATAGGAAATTAAGATGTTTCAAGAGATATCTCAGATAGTGAAATATCAATCAAGGATTCAATCAGAGATTCAGTTTGATCTGGAACCGGTTGCTCCCAGCTAACTTTTTTAAAGTTCTCAAATAAAAGCACGAAGTATTTGATTTAGAACCGGCCAATTCCATCTACTATTGAATTCTATCATTCTAAGTTCTCAAATAATTTTTGAATTAAATTTTGAGTTCTTGATATTCCACTTACTTTAAATATTGTCCTTCTAAATTTTTCGATTGAAAAAAGCTTGAATTTCGAAGGATAAGTCAGAAAAACTGTTTAAAACTCCTTCCATCGAGTTCAAACTATTAAATAACATCATTTGTGCTTTTTTAAATTCAAAAATTGTCAAATTACTAAGGAATAAAAAAATGTGTCCAAGTTTATCTTCGCAATCTTAGACATTTCCTCCGTGGATTTATTTGACAAAAACGATTTTATCGGTACAATAAAACTGACATTTCACATATTGACAAATGGATCAAAAGTGATCTTCGAACCGATGAAATTTAAAACCTCCTAAAAACGCAAATCGCTCACATTTTATCAAATTTCCCGCACGTCCACAACCTAAAACCGCCACTTCCGTTCCTGCGCATCCGGAAGTCGCCGGCATGACTTATACGGCCGTGCACGCACGCTGGCAAAACGAGCGAATCATGCAACGAGAACGCATTTGGTGGCGGGCGGGAAATAACAATGCCAAGGAATTTGATGTAATGAACGAACGAACGGCCGAGGCTTTTCGAAACGAAGTCGACGTTTGTCTTCGGTGCATGCAATAAACTGAAATGCAGAGATGTGGATTGTATTGTGTTTGCAAATTCATCCGAAGACCACCTTCCACCATCGTGGAAATAAAGCGAGTACGAGTATTTGGCTCGTATGACGAGAAGAAGCGTTATTACTCGTCATGCATGATAGGGACGGCCACAATAATAAAACCGCCGAAGCGAATATTCATTCGAGTCGGAACGGAAAGGACCTGAATGAAAATGCCGAGAGGATAAAAAAATACAGTTCAGTATTGCGCGAACGAGCACGCATAAAGAATGGAAGCGGTGAAAGGAAAAAAAAACTAATAAAACAATTGTGTTATCTTTGGTTATTTTTTGCGAATGTTGGAGTACTTGTTTTACCTCAAGTTCTCATCGAAAATTTGTTTTTTGAAATATATTCAAATTCAAATATTGTGATGACTGTAAAAAAATCAGAAAATTATAATTCAATTTTTTTTAGTGTCAATTTTACTAATTGTATCACAACCAAAATTATATATATACTCACTTAACGAGTAATATTTCACTTAACGAGCAACGAATACCTTAAACAAATTGTCCCAATTACAAATATTATATTAAATCCTACATAATAATGATCAAAATTACTCACCTAACGAGCAATATTTCATTATACGAGCACCGAATATAAATTGACCTACCAATTTTAACTATAGATTCCATATTCATCTCAGAATATTTTAATTAATTCAGTTAATATTTTTAGTTATTAGTTTCTGGTTATAAATTTTAATCAATTTAATTTAAATCTGAACCATACCATTTAATTCAACAAATAGACAAAAAACAATTTCAAATTAAAATGAGAATTTTAAAATTCACATTACTTTATCTTATAATTAATAACTTTAATTACATCAAATTAAAATGTTGACAAAATCCAAATATCATTTATATACGTTATAGGTCTTTAACAAGATATAGTTATTAAAGTTGTAAAGTTGAAATCTAAATAAAACCATTTCTTTAGAAAACGTGATAAAGTTCCATCTTCAAACGAGATATGAAATAAGCAAAAAATGTTAATGTAAAAGAAAATATTTTTCATATATTTTAATATATATATATTTTTTCTTCCTTTTTGGACATTTTTGTTTACTAGCTCATAGATAGATGAAATTCTCTCTCTTCTTTGTTTTCATCCCTTCTTTTTGCCTACGCCAGTGACGCTGGAAATAATATTCCATAATATTGTTACAACGTCCACAAATTCTTGGTACGTGCATGCTGAATGGAATTTAATATAAATTAATGAAAGGTGAAGTATACAATTCGTCCCTGCCAGATGAATGGAAAAGAATAAGGTTCTCGAAAGGATGAAGCAAACAACTTCATTAAAAATTAATTAGTATTATTAATTTGTATTGTGGTAACGCAACGCTTGAAATGAGAAATGGAATTTATTTAGATCATATTATAACCAGAGGCAGTTTCTATTATAATAAAATCTAACTTTTAAGGGATTGAAAATGTAAAAATGTAATTATCCTGGAACAGTTGAAAAGAAAATATTCTGAGATTTTTCATTTATGTGATTTCCAATGAAATATTTAGCTAAATTTACTGGGAGAAATAATTTGGTATTTCATTTGTACAAAGAAAATGGTAAAAAAAATATTCAGGAAATTTATCAATTCACGTACATGAATATTGTAAAAATGAAAGCGTAAAATTTCTGAAAATCTGGATGGATAATGGAAAATATAGTGAATAATCGGATTTCATTTTTCGGTTATTCAATGAAATTTCCAACGTTGAAGAAAAAAATAGTTGGAAATTAAAACAGCAAGGTGGTTGAAATTTTCCCAAAAATTAAATACTCCCCCACAAAATCCTTTCAAAAGCCATCATGAAAATCAAAGGAGTGCAAACCATTTGCACTATTAACAACGACATAAAGTTGTTTGTTGGGTTGCTGAGATAAAATGCACAAAGGTTCCTGAAATTCCGCTAAATATTACGCGAACGAAAGCCATTTAAATGACAAACTAAACGAACCAACAAACGACCCACAGACTTCACTGAGCCACGGGAAAACAGGAAAGTACAAACATCATAAACATACGTATGTTATGTACGAAACAAATAAATTTAAAGTCGCATTTCCGACAGTGCGCGCGAAATATCGTCGGGAAATCCCGGGAAATGCGGGGGAATGGTGTAGATTATTCCAGGGAAAACGTCATCGAACGCGAAGAGTGAAGCGTTCGCGCAAGAAAATCGACTCGAGTATGGGAAATGTATGCAAACAGATTTCGTGCAATGGCGCTCAAATGTGATGGTCGTTTGGCCGCCCTGAGGCAACAAATACCTGGAATGCGATCATTCTATTTGCGCGGATATCGTTCGGGAAGAGAGGATCGAGCAAGGATTCGCGATGATTGCGAGAAAAGAGAGGCGAAATGAGCAAAGTTAAAACAGAGGGTTAAAAAGCTCGATTTCCAGGATATGTGACAGTAGTCATTTTTCTCATAGAAAAAAATTCGAATTTATTTATCGTGATCGTACTCAATGTTTGAGTTCGAATTAATTCAACATAAAATGCGATATTGGTTTGATTCGATCCAGGGCAAATTTCATTGTAATGTGAATAATACTTGAAGAATGGGGAATGAAAAACTATTCATGTTGGTAAAAAATCCGGATTTTATAATAGGAATTCGTGCACACAATTCATAATTTTACATCAGCCTGAAAAAATTGGTATGATGTTAAAAGAAGCTATAAGTCCAAAATTGTTAACATATTTTCTAATGGGATATGGGAAATGTAAAAGGAAATCATCAAAATTTTGAGAAATGCAAAATTAAATGGAGTTAAACACCAAAAAATTTGCAAAACAGTTTTGCAAAATAAAGATATTTTCTATAAAAAAATAAAGATTTCATAAACGTGAACTTTGTCCATAAATTGAACATTCTTATTCCTTAATATATTAAAGCAAACATGTTTTCATTCAATTAATTTTTAATTTTTTAGAGATAAAAAATTAACCAATTTTTTGGTAATTATGTTAAAATCACCTTTTTTCACTTATAAAATATAATAATAAACAACAATCTGAAGAAAGCCTCAGTTCAAAAATTTCAGAATAAGAGAAGTCAAGATTTCCATTTTAACTTTGATTTTAAATTTCTAATTAGAATAAAACCAAAAATTTGTCATTTTTAATAGGATGAAAGGAAAAACTTCTTTACAGAATTCAGTACATTCAAGATTTTTGAACGCCCCAGAATTAACAAAAAAAAAATATCACATCTGTTGAAATGAATACGAAAACTGGCCAAATTTGCAAATTTGCAAAATTCATCTGGTACAAAAAATGAATCCCCATACAACATAAATTTTTCTTTATCATCAAATAATACCCTAAAAATGACTTTTCGAAATTTTGAATTTACTTCAATTAACGTGACTTGTTCGTACCCTCTACTGTTTGCCCTCATACATTTTTTTTTCATTGTACAGGAAAGTAACTTCTGACCTTTTTGCAAATGTCGAGGCTGCCGCAGGGGGGTCAATTCGCGCCATATTCATGCAACAAACGATACATTTACTGCACGATAAGATCGATATTTGGACAATTCCCGACCGATACGATCTTCCCTCGCCCATTTCCCGATAATTCCTCCTCTAACAATCATAATTCCCGGCATATGTAATCCTCAATGAGTCATTACTTTTGCTTTCTAGCTATTTACCTGCAAGTACTCGATGTTGTGTGAACCATGTGTGCAAGCTGCATTCATGGAATGCATGCATCGCTGCCTTTTGGTGCAGCATGCGTCCTCGAAACGAGGTAAAAGTTTCTGCGTGCATGGTCGATGCATACAAACATTAGTTGCATGATTAAATTTCCCTTCATGCATATTAAATGCACTCTCGGCGACGACGTGCGACGCAATTGGTGAAAAACAACGAGCGGGAAATGTGAAATATTTCGTCGATTGCCATGAAAAAGCCATGTACTGGGTTTGGACGATGTCTCGTACGAAATCACATCGATCCAGAAAAGTGATAATAAAAATATGGTTCGTGTGGAATGGCGGCGGAAAGTTTGGTCGATTGGAAAGCGCAAGCAAAACAAGACTGTTGGAAAATTCGAGTCCTGTGTTGAACGAGTCGAAAGAAATATGAACTGACGGGGATTTACCGCGTTTTGTACATGTCCAACAATGGTTGTTTATTCACGTGTGCACATAGTTTATCAGTTAGGGTGGGGGTGGATTTTCATTTAGGATTCAACTTTGGGACTTTGAATGAAATTTGGTGCGGATGAAATCCAACAAAAAAGGCAAGTTTAACAAACGAAAATAGAGAACAAAAAAAAACAAAAAACCTGATGAAATGAATAACAATAATAGCAACAAACGAGAAAACTACAATAATGGTCAGTTTCAGTATTCAGTAGTCAGTATTTCCATGGATTTGCAGAATATTGGGATGAAAATTCTTTCAGAAGCTTCCACAATGAAGAAATGTTTAAATTTTTGAAAAAGAATTTCCTAAATTGTATTCTATTATTTCAGATTTTTATTAGATTTCTAGTTTCATTTTGATTTCATCAGTAAAGCCCAAAATCCATTTAAAATTTCTGGACTTTCTGTTTGAGCACCTTTTTTAAGACCTTACAGTAAAATTGGGACTAAGAATTTTTAGATATTTGAAAATATCTCAAATAATTATCACAGATAGATTAGTAGACTAATGAACTAATAACGATTTATCTAGACGAAATTAACATTTCATTAATTTACAAAAAAATTAAATTCTTTAAAAATAGTGGAAAAAATACGAATTGAAATTACATTCTAAAACCTTTTCTGAAATAAACAAGTTTGATCAATGAAGTAGTTAGTTTTGCTCTACGCGTCCAGAAGTTTTTGCAAAGGTTGACAATCTTTAAATACTTTTTTTATTTACTCGTAAGGCAACAACCATACGACTAATTAACTCGATAATTAAGTTACTTGTTGAAAGAAGGACATTAAATGAATTTCTACCGAGCTACGATTTTTTAGTTTGAATCTTTCTTTTTAAAGACCTCAGACTGAAAATGGATTTAAAAGTTTCTGATGAAAAGACAGAAGATAATCAAAATTTTAAACGACCTGATGTCCTAAATGATGAGAACTTTCAAGATAATGTTTGGGATTTTCCTTACGCAATCTCTAATTTTTGAGTACACCCAGAATAATTTTCACAGATAGCCAGTAGACTAATGAACTAATTAATTGGATGTCAACGACAAAATTTAATATTACCTTGTAATTGACATAAAATACCTGTCATATGAACTAATAACAAGGCACTGATATAATACTTGAAAATTATAACGCCCTTCAAATATCCCAAAACCCCTTTCAAATGCGATCCAAACCTGGATGAATCCCTTTGCCCATATCCAAAATGATAGAGTTGTTGATGTTCAACAAAATTTGAAACGTGAGACATAATTCTATATTAATCCATGTCATTTCCATCATAAAGCGGATCTAATACGCATGTTATGATCGTCAACCCCTTGACGGACAAACATTCGGGACTCAAGGTGTTTCTCCACTTTTTGTCCCCAGAAGCTTCGAAGAGCTCCCTTAAAATATTGTTTGTAACGAACCCGAACCCCTAAAATGGCACGAAAGGGTGCCCCTAAAAGCTGTCACTACTTTCACGTGATTATATCCGATGACGGGCTACCGAAAAAAATGCATTTTCATGTCTACCTAGCCATTAAATGCACCCATCGAAAATCGTGTTTCGCTTCTGGACTTTTCATCGTTCGAAGGGACTTAATATTTTTTGGCTGCTTGCACCCATTGTTCGTGTTTGCACCATGTGAACAATCAAACGGTGTGCACCAAGAATGGAACCATGGGTGGCCCACCCCTATTTTGATAGAGTTTGCTGTAGTGTTGTACTCGGTCCAAGAGGACGAGGGTATGAAGATAAATAAGTACGTTGTTGGTAGTGAACCCAAACTGAACAACAATATAATGCACAATTGAACCGAACTGGGGGCACATGCTCGGCATGAGCTTCAACAGCAAGCAGCTACAACAGTCAATAACAGTAATAATGTACAAATAATTCGTGTTTATGATTGTTGTATGCATAAAGTACACAACGCAAGCTTCGTAAACACGTAAGTAATTTCATTCCATGAAAGCTCGGAGTAGTATATGCATCATTATTACGTTTTAATAATGCAGATTAAATGCAGGAAGCATGCAATTATTCATTATTCGTAGATTTTATGATTAATATTGTTTTTTCGGGAATCTTCAGTTTTCATCTTACTTTGGCCTTATAATTAATTCTAGTACTTTCCACATTTTACCATAAACAAACTATCGTATTTTATTCCCCAAGGGAGATAAATGATCACCCTTTATTTCACTAGCGATTAAAATTGAATGACAACCATGAAATTGGTCAAATTAATTGACATTTTGATGGTTTATTGATGGTATCTAACATGGTACATCAGAAATTATGATAATACTTTTGGATTCTGTGATTTTTACCATGGCAATCAATTTTAATGTATTGCAAATTGGAAATTACAAAATTTTACATTTACAATTTTTGTTAGGCTGCAAAAATATCCCACAAATTTGTTTTCTTTTTGTACAATTTACATGTTGAAGTGTTCGTTTTTCTTGAGGAATTTTATGCATATTTCTCAGAAAATTTTTCGAGAAAAGTTTGAAAATCAGAATTTCAAGTTTATATCAGAAAAGAAGAAGTGGAAATTCGATTTGTTAATTTCACCTGATACTGATAAAATTAAATAAATTAAATATTTTCATAATTTTAAACTTGAATTATTTCGAAAACAAAATTACTACATTATTAACACATTTAATTAAACAAAAATTATGAAACATCCCAACCAGAAATGTAAAATTGTATGAATACTTTGATCATCTTTTATTCACACCAACCAAAAATTGCGAGCTCCAAGTAACTTTTCATTCCTGGCAAACTTTTGCAATAACGTCGGCTATTTTAATTAATATCCCCGTTTTACTACAACATTTCTATGCCGGAATGAAGAGAGAGAGAAGTTACTACTAATGAAAAAGCCTTTGAGTTTGATTCAATTAATTACCGAATTGACGTGGCGATTCAATAAAGATCTATTTTGGAGGAATTTTCATGCGCATCCGAAGAATACAATTTCGCATTCCTTGGAGTTAATTTCACTCTCTTTAGTGAATGTCTTTAGTGTGGCATACTTCAATGATTAGTTAATTTGAGTAGTTAGATGTAGATATGATAACGAAGGTATTAATCAACCATGTAATGAATCTCTAGTTGGGTAATGAATGTGTTGTGGAAGAGCAAAGTTTTTAATTAACTCCAAACTTATAGATGGGGACTAATGCCAATGAAAAGCAGTGACTGAATAAGAGTTGCTAATTAATCTTGATGGGGTAGATCCTTTGTTAGATAGTGTGGAATTATTTTATTACATTCACCAAACTAAAAATTTTGCTACAAATTTTTCAATAATTTGGCGAAATTTAAAATTAGATGAAATAATTGTAATTAAACGAGTAATAAATGTACAACGCGAAAATAAATCAAACTACCTAATGAAAAACCCTGTTTCGAAACTCGTTTCACTTTATTAAACACGAGAGTGCTAACTTCAGAATATTAGAGTCTATTTTCTAACGAGTGCAGCAACGTGTGATAATAACTTTTGGAGAAAAACGGCGAATAAAACACTGCAAATTAAACCCCTCTGCGGTATTTCATCCTCCGGTTTTCCCACAGTGCTGACCACCGTAAATTTTCCGCCATTCTTTTTGCGCAGAGGGCGACTTCAAAGCCAGCGCTAAACAGCTATAAACAAGTTGTAACTTTAATGTGACAACGCCGAAACACAAGGTCCGATACTTCCGGAAACCGGCGCACCAACAAACCGGAGAAAATCGCTGCAATTGTTTGAGACGCTTTCCATTTCCGAGCGGTTTAATCTCGCGCCGCGGCGCAATGCAAATGTTTATTAATGAGATGCGAATGCAAATGAGCGTGCTGTGTAATGAAATGTATTCATTAGCGGTGTTAATTGCACCGCGTACAGTTAGTTCTCTATCATCAACAAACATCTCTCTCTATTGATCTCCAACTTCCTTCGAATGCATGCATCCAGCCGAAACGAACATCGACGCTTTCGGGATGCGAGGAATTGGAGCTGAAGAATGAGGAGGCGATTTGCAGAAATTCGCCAGACAAGATGCAAATAGAACTACATCGAGTTCTATTCAGTACTCAAATTTGAAGAGCGAGTTTGTTTGACGCACATTGTTGCAAATAAACGCATTGTTACTGCTGCAATTTGTTATTAACACCCAGAAATTCGGAATTATTCACGCGCATTTGCGGATTAGTCATTCGTACGCGCGTTATTGTTTGAATGGTGTGATTCATGGGAATTTAATGAGCCTCGTTAACAAATTCCCATCATTATTGCAATTAGTTGATTGGACCGATGAAAAGGAGTAACTCAGTTGCGGGTATAATTTATGATATTGATTTTATTATGGCGTTGTTGTTTGTTATTCATCAAGCCGGAAATGCCCTCCCAATGATGGAAAATGTGCGAAGTATAATTATGATAATAGAAGTATTGTGGAATTATTGATTTACGCAATTTTCGCATTTATTTTTTAACCATTGTATTGTTAATTAACATTTGATGTCGCTTAATTGTGAATTTAATAACTTAACTGTCAAAATTAAAATTTTAATCACATTTTCAGGAATGTTTACAGGATGACTTTTCCATAATTAGGGAAGAGCACAATTGATGCAAAAACTAAATAAAGTTGTGATGGAAAATTTAGGATGAAGCAAAAGAAAATTAAATGACCTAAAAATATTTTCCAGGTCTTAAAAAAAATCAGGATCTCCAAACTTTTATCACAGCTTTTTTCAAGGAATCAAGATTTTTAAAAGAGTAGAAGAAACTTCCATAAGAAAGGATTCCTGCTATTAAATATAAAAAATTGATAAAAATTGAATTTCTTAAGGTGCTTATCCCCAAAAGGGCCAAACCTTTCAAAACATAAAACCTCTGAGTTAATAAATTCAGATAAGATTTAAATTCTTGAATACTAGAATTCCAAAATTAGGATCCAAAAAGGATATTGGTCTAAAACGAAAAAAGATATGGGTCTGTCTGAAAGTTCATAAATGTCGATCAAAAGAAATGACAAAAAAGTAAACAGAAATAAGTAGAAACATTATTACAATTAATGAATTTCTTTGAAAGGGTTTCGCATAAATCAAAAATTATCCTAGATGACATTCTACAGAATTGTGGATAGAAACAAGCCTCGAAGATTTGTGGTTCTCCACCAATTCAATACTAGATGATTTAAGGATTAACAGGAAGAGATGGTTGTAGTGTTCTGGATACAGTTTCAACTATCCTCAAAGTTCGCCCAGAAACAAAGGAAATTTGATAGCTTCCTTGAAGAGGGTGGTTACTAATTATATTATGCAATGAAAACCATGGGGTAAGCCGAAGAATGGGGCTTTTGCCTAGGGCTCTTGTAATATCATTGCAAAGCTTTTGAGAGTGTGGTCCAATTGTTACTGTGATTAGATTTTGTAGAATGGGACTTTAAAATAAACAACAAATATTGCAAAAATCTAATAGTCCTTCGTCAAAATCTGTGACTAGCACCTTCGAAAGAAACCCGGAAAAGTTTAGATTAAAACCCATCCAACATCAACATCGGAGAAGAAAGAATAATGGACTGGATAAAGTTTGCAACCAAGTATTCCTTACTACGATTCTTATTCCTTACAAGCAAATTAGAGCAAACTTCTTGTGTCTCCCGAGTAAGCATTACATGTAAAGGTTCCTGGAATCCTGGAATCCCGCCTCTTTTTCAGCCCGATTCGTCCGAAATCGGACAAAGAACAACATTTTTCCGTAGAAAGGAATACTCTCGCGCACGAGCGCCCTCTAAATAGATTGAGAGCTTGAAAGGACGAACTGGAGTCAGAGTGCAAGCAAGCAAACTTGAATGCACTCTCATCAATCACCTCATTTTCTTCCGTTCGAATGCCATTCACATTGCGAAAGGATGGCCCAATGCTATCCAAGATTTTCCCGTTTCCGGTCGTTACTTCTTAGTTTTAGAAAGCAAAGTAGTCCTTAACTCCCCGGGAATTAAAAAAAAAAACGGAAATCAATACGAAATGAACATGAAATTAACCAAGTTTGAATGTGACGCGTGAAGGATTGTTTTGATCTCAGCCGGAAGAACCGGAAGTAAGGACCAATATTTAACAGCCAAATATTTAGACTGACGAAAAAAATATTTGGGGCCAGGTACTTACATGATAGAAGGTGTCATCAGTTAGTTTAGATGTTAATTAATGAATAATTAATTACCTGTAACAAAAACAAAATGATTAATTCACTGCATAGTAAAGAACATGGGTGGTAATTAAATATAACAAAATTTTGAGGTAATTTAAATGAATTTCACGGAATTTCACGAATATTCAATTAAACCTCGGATTTTTGTTAAATGGGAGGAACTTTTCAGTCAACTAATTTAATTAAAGCGCAACGAAATATAATTGGATGGCGAATTAAATCGCCGATTTGCATTTTACACCGTTCGTGAAACCGTTAGCAGCAAGTTACAATTTAATCATTTTGTTAGATTTCCATGTTTCCGCAAATCAATGAGTTGAATGCTTTCATGCAATCAGAAAGATTATCACGTATTTCAAATTATTAAGTTTGAATATTTCAAAAGAAGGAATTAAATTATGTATTATCAAAAAATTAAATTTTCGTCCTGTTATCTACATTAGTTTTTAATAGAGAGTATGAAAAAAAATTTGATAGAAAATTTTAACAGACAGGAATTTCAAAAATATTCCAATTATAACACTAAAGAATTCGAATTATACTTGAAACTTGTGAAATATTTCAGAAACATTCACAATAAAAATCAAACCTTAAAAATCACTTAACTGATAGCTTATTGCACCAAGAATGAACTCATTCTTCGATAATAAAAAGCCAGAAATCAGTTCACAATCAGAGAAAATACCGAGCCATAATAAAATAATATAAATCAATAAAATTCCATTTATTATTGGAATCCTTTTGCCCTGCATGACTCCAAGAACTTCAGCTCTGAAAGCACGTAACTGTAAATAACGCAAAGCTGTCAATGGCCGGAAATAAAAAAGATGAATAAAAGCCGAGGGAAACGGGCGCTCGAATAAATCCACACGACAAAACACTCTTTACGAACGTGTCAGCAGAAAGTATAAAGTTTTTCGCGCAGAGCTTCGTTAGGAGTGACACCTACACACAAGGCACAGAGACAAAGAAAAACAGGATGCAACTTTTCACGATTTCATAACTTCATTCTCATATCGCACGAATTGACAAGACAAATTTTCTTTATTGCACGCTGGAATATTGAAATAATTCACGAGGGCTCTTCGCCAGGAAATCAACGAAAGCTTTGTGTATCGAGTGGAACTGTTTCAATAATGTTCAGAATACAAAACACTAAAAATGTTGACTGTGACATGGAAAAAGTGTCATTCAATGTTTGCTTGTGTTGTATTCGTCGTAGAGCTTTTTGGTGTGTGTTCCTTGCACATTGCACATAATACCGGAAATTTTATGACGTTGACACGGGAAACGAGGATATAAAGACTGTGCACCATTTAGCGTTTCCGTTACACCGGAAAAGGTGTGCAAAAGTGCGATGCGGCCCGCATTTCTCATGCGATCTAGTGAAGAAAGGCTTCAAACAGAAATTTTACATCTCGAGTAATGTAAAATGAATTTCAAAGCGTATTCTAGAAAGGAAATTATACTTGTATGCAATTTTGTTTAACTTTTGGATGAGTTGAATTGAATCGTTTATTTACATTCAAGATTCTCATCAAAGATTCTAGTCTATGCATAATTGATCTCACTAATGAAGAAAACTTTTAGAAAAATAAGTAATTAATTTTTCTACAAGTGAGAAAACTTAATTTTATTTCTCTAGTGACTGAAATGGATGTCTCATGTTTTTGAAATGTTGCATCAAAAATTGGAGTAGAAATTTATTAAAAAAAACTTACAACGAATCCAAAAATAAGTGATTAAGGAAGTAATTAATAAATTCTATTTCTCTAGTGACCGAAATTGATTTCTTATTTATGGTATTTGACATGTTACATCAAAAATTAGAATAGCAATTTTGGACTTTGAGAAATACCTATCATAGTAACGAATTCAATTAGCAATTGAAAAATAGCACCCCATCCATAAAAATTAGGACGAAATCCTGTACTTGTATCCTCTGCCCAAATAAAAGGAGCTGTAATGAAGGCTGGAATGGTTCCTTCTTTCTGGAAAGCACGGGGAGTCCTCGTTGAGCGAGGATAAAAGACCGGGGTCGTTCGGGTTCGTTTCTTCCGCATGCAGGCAAACGAACCGGAAGAAAATTAAAAAGCACAACTGTGCAACTGAGCCCGGTGCACCGGAATATGGAAACGTATGAAAAATGGACCACGACAAACGGCACAAATTCGCTTGTAATGACCCTTTGCGTTCCAGAGAACTAGGCGCTTTGCTAGCTTCAAGGTACCAACTACCAACGAACAAGGACTCTATCTGGATGCACTACATTATCAGGAATGGGTATCATCATCAGCATGCACCATCATATATGGTCGTTCCAGGTCAGTGCCCCTAGGTCCTAGGAAACACATTTTTTTCAGACTTTGAGACGAGGCTAAAATTCACATCACAAGCCAACATTTTGCTTACATTCTGATGGTGAAAAAGTCACTTTAATTTTCCAGAGTTGGTAAAGTTCATAAAGTGCATCGTTGTTAAAGAAAATATTTTTAATTAGTTTTTTTTAAAGAGCTTAAATTGGAGTTTTAATTTCTGATACTGAAGGAGTCTTCAAAATGATAAGTCCAGGACTCCATATTTCTTAGAAAAAAATCAATAAAATACAAATTTTGGGTCTGGTTTTTTAAAGGTGTTATTAAAAAGTAGTAATGGTCATAGAAAATAATTTCAAATTAAAGGTTTCATCATAGGCTGATAGTAATTAATTGAGTTATGAGCTTTGAAGCATTAAATATTAGGAATCCAATTAGGAATCAAAAATAAACGGACAAAACGACTCAACTGTAAAGTGAATTCCACCCATTTGAGTTGATTTACCTTTTTTCCTTCTTTTTTTTTGTACAAAAGTTATACTTGCACTACATATTTCAGTATACTAACGATCTAGTGAACAGGTGTACTATAATCGTTATAAAAAACGGTACCAAGATGAATGGTTTCGGTTTGCCTGCAAACTTGCAATTTCCACATAAATAACCATCCTACCATCCAACCTCATCCAGCAGTAATCAACATTTACCGCTATAAATACAATTCAACGAACAAGTTTTTCGTAATTTAAAAAATTAAAATAGCACTATAAATATCAATCAGGCAATATTTAATAACTTCCGCTTGACTAAACCACCCTTAACGCAAAAAAAGATAGGAGTACAACAAATTTCCAACATAAATCAAGAAACCTCCTCTCCCAGCACGCGCATAAATTCAAGCATTCTTCATAAAACTACTTGCGGGAAGCTTGCAAATTTCGCGCAAATCCGCGCACGACTCCTCGTTCGAATGTTTCCCTACTGCTGCCCTCCCTCCCAATATGAACATGTTCATTCGGGAAGACTGGAGGGACGAAGGAAAGAAAGGAATCCTCGTGGTGGGCCCCAAGAAACGGAAGTTTTAAAACGAACGCATTGCACGAAGCAAGTGCAGAAACAAACCCCCCAAGTTAAGACAACCGGGCGCCCTTATTAATTTTCGCAGCCATTGATCCCCATTGCACATAAAGATAATTTATGGGTTTGCATTACACCAGTGGTTCAGATGGGGGGAAGACAACGACAGGAGCATTGAACCATTACAAGTTTACGATGTTAGACCCAATGGGGTTCAAGCAAAGGTCTCAGAAACAAGATCTCAGAAAATACTTGCTGACAAATTTTGATCATTGCATTCAAACTTTGTAGTGTATTAATATCAAAATTGTTTTTTTTTAAGATTTGAAACAGAAATTTGAAGTGACATAAAAATAAATTGCACATTAAATATTTTATTTTCTTCAGAACTGTTTCTTTAATCTGAATTTTTGTTATAAGTCCATTTTTCAAAGTTTCTTCTTTAATCTCAATTTTTCTTTATTTACAAAGCAAAATATTACACAAATAAATTTTTGATTTTAACGGTCGTAGTAAAACTTGAAATATTTATTTTATTCTCTGAAAATTTTGATTAAATAATATATATTTTGATTCCTTAATCAAAAATATTTTCCAGTGAAAAAAAAAAAAAATCGAAAAATGACTAGAAAGTACTTTCTGAAAATATTTCCAACGATTCTCATTTCTAGCAAGTTTGTTTAATAAAAGTAAATTAAAATAAACAACAAAATAATCATCTGAATTATGAAATAAAAACTGCATAAAGAGAAATTAATTAAAATTAAATTTTAAGTAAATAATCACCGAACCATAAATTAAATGCACACCGTCGTTTTGTTGTTGTTTTTTATCTGACTTAGCATTTTAATTAAAAGCGAATTATTTCGCAACAACTCAATTCGCATCTCCTGCATTTCAAATGGCAAGCAGTTTCCAGATAAAATAAATGCCCATTGTTCAATTGCAACGTTATTTATACGACAAATTAAGGCGGCACTTAAACAAATTGTTAAAAACAAATTAGCGCCCGGCAGCATTTGACTCTCTCGGTGCGGCTTTTATTAGCCATACGCTTCAATTGCGCCGTTGCAAAATAAACAAACATGGTGCACGCCGAAAGTGCTCCACGATCATCCATGAATGAAGACCATTCCAAATAGATCCCATTGAGAGTCGGTGCTATAGCAATTAATTACCGCGCATTGTCGAACCGTCCATGTGTGACAAACATGTGCATGTGTTTATGGTGTCAATGTCATAGTAATTGCTTTGGAATGAAATCATCATCAAACATCATCATCATCATCATAATCAACAGTTGGTTGACGCTCTCAGACGACGATGATCCAGTGAATCCTCATCCGAGGCGCAATTAATGACTAACAACAATAATTGCATCTGATGATAAACAAAATGTCCAGGGGCACTCTAATGTCATTGGTACAACTACAGTGCCATCTAGATTTTTGGCACTTCAGTTGATTCCACCAACTCAGAGATGGCGCCACATCAGAACTACTTAAGTCTTGGTTCATGCTATAGCTTGCATTTTTTCTACTCCCTCCTTGATGAATATCTTAAGACGGTCCTGTGGATGCATTTTAATCATCGGTTAACAATATGCGTACACTCATTCGCTGGGCGAATTGCATGCGCATTATGCAACCCACCCTTCAGCGCATATTAATCATCAAATGAATCGTGTGACACTGATATATTACCCACGCTTCATAAATTTCGCATGGGACGTCAGACCCAAGTATACAACATAAATGCAGCAATTGCAATGTATATGCGCAAGAAATGCAATAAGGTCTATAAAAATACGGAATGCGCGTTTTTGCGCCATGCGACACAACGCACGAATTGCATTTGTTCATTGCATTAGCGGAAATTACAAAAGGGTGAATAAATAAAGATTTCGAGCCCCGATAGTGTTTTATGGCCCGGCGGAACGAACCGAGCGCGTTTTATCGGTTTGCAGACAGAAAAGTGATCCCAAGAGGGTTGACAATACAAATATAAAAAAGGGTAGTATTTGGCTGTTGAATCGAGTGAGGGTGGGTGGGCAAATGTTTTCATTACATGATTGAGCCTTAGATAACAAGTGTTTATTGAGTTAGGGTTTGTGTACTTGGTACTGAAAAAATATCCAAAACTATCTAAAATTAGTTGACTCTAAAGTTGGACCATCAAAATTTGATCATACTCATTTTCAGATCATCAGAGTAGAAGTCTCAAAAATGCCTTTTCCAGATTCTAGTGTCTCTTAAAAATCTTTAAAATATTGGAACCTTCAAATATGAGACATAATTTCAGATTCAGGTATCTAGAATTAGTTGACTCTAAACTAGGACCATCAAAATTTGATAACTCATTTTCAGATCAACAGGGTAGAAGTATCAAAATTGTCTTTTCCAGATTCTAGAGATGATAGCATTTCGAAAGAAATCTTCTTTCTAGTATCCCTTGAAAATCTCTTCTTTAAAATATTGAAACCCTCAAATTTTAAACACAATTTCAGATTTAGAATCAGAATCATGAAAACCTTAAAATACTAGGGTACCTTACAATCAGAACGTTGGATGTTGATGGTTTGTGGTAACCATCTCAAAAACTATATTCAGAAAATATCCTGAAGCATTGAAGTCATGACTATTTTCTGGAACTGAGTTATAGAAGATTTGCAAGGGAAGCCAAGGACTAAGGAAACTATTAAGATCCTTAACCAACTATGCCCAAAGAGTAAAAAAGACATAAAACGAGAAAATGATAGGAACTGAATTGGTAGTGATTTGATTAATCAAATACAAGCCCAAAAAGGTCTAAAAGGTACAGAACCTCAGGAACCAAGTTGGTTACATATTTTGGGCTTCTAGCTTACAGCCAAAATTGAATTTTGGAAACCACAGAACAGCTTCGGTAGGTTGGTTCCTTTAGAGTGTTTAGAGAAACCTTTCCCATATAACACAACATAGTTAACAACTCTACAATCTCAAAAGCCAAAGTTGATAGTGTGATCATTGGTATCAGTGTTCCAGTTCAACTCAACTCTTCACTAAAAGTTATCCTTACTGAAAACTCAAGTAGTTGCTCTAAACTTTGATCTTTAACATCTTGCAGTTTGAAGGCCAAAAGCACAATTTGAAAACCAATTCGTCATATTATTTCAGTTGTGATAATTATCAATAAAATAAAACTTCTAGAGGGTTTTCACATTTACCCTCAATTCCAACTCCAACATTCCATTTTATATGCATCCATGGATTAAAACACATTGAAGTTTTATAGAAGCAAATTCGCAAATTTGAACCATCCAAACTGAAAATTATAATTCCACTCGAAACCGCATTTATTGCAAACACTCATTCATTCATTTCATTCCACATCGCGCATTGTTTCCGCATTGTGTGATATTGTTTTATTTATCCACCATTATTGTACCACACACACTCGACGTTTGGAACATACATGTTCGCCTAGAAAATGCTAGCTGAAGGAGTCGCTGTTGAATTTCCAACATGGCTAAAAGTGTGCTGTAATTTTACGCCCGGTTGCACATCTCCCATTATTATCACCATCCAACACCAGAAGCGAAGAACAGTGCGGGAACCATGTGATGGCCCATCAGACATATTTATATCATTCCATTGGAGGCATCTTGCCCGCTCGCATAGGACATAACAAGCGCAATAAATCCAAAACAAATACTGAATATTCTCGCGTATCCAAAGGGTTGGTATGCAATTTGCAAGCGTGTGTTCGCGAGTGATGTTGAATCATTGTCTGTCTAGTTGCAGCATTTTTCTTCGTGTCTTCCCGAGAGAAGATCAGGTTCGGATGTCACTCGCATGCACAGCGTGCAATTGAATACTTCAGGATGGATGGAAGTCATCGTTGTGGTCGTTCATCATGGAGGAATCTAATTATTTTCACGGAAAGCAATTACGTTTGCAACGAGTAGAGGCCCAAAAGCAAAGAGCTAAGAAGTAAGTCATTATCGATAAGTAGGAATCAGTTAGAGACATGAAGACATGAAGGTTGTTGTACCATGAGACTAAAGAGAGGATCCAAACTTGAGACCTTTCAAAAAGGCTTTGTTCAATGACTTCTTGTCAATTGTCGTTTCCAGCAATGTCGAGTAAAAATGATGGGGACAAGCAATCAAATATAACAAATTACAACTCTAGGGAGCCTTTTATTTACTTCTAGAAGCTTGCTACCGTCATTCCCACATGTTGAACCTAAAAAGGAGCATTGAATCTAATCTGAAAATAACGAGCTGATTACCGTTTGGTATCATAACAGAACCTTTATACTGAAGTCCATGAAGAAACTTCCAACGACTCTTCCTAAAGTGAGAAGAAAGAAACAAACAACTCAACAACTTCGAGAACAACTCGTCCAACGTCGACCTTGATCCTGGGTATCTCTTACTCGGTGCTCGAGTAATTACTCCGAGTATCACTGATGACTATGGTGAATGAATCGACTGGGAGCACTACACCGGTACAACCTCATTAATAATAATAATAATAATAATAACAACATCATCATCGTCGTGGATGTTGTTCCAGGCATCATCAACAGTTGCCATTCCAACCATGTATCATCATACATGGTTTGAACGGAAAGGACTCATCGTTGGAATTCAATCGCTCGCTCTCTGAATTCGGACCTATTGCGAGTTATAAGTTATGGCTTCCACATCAAAGGGTTTATTGCTCGTAAACTCGAATCAAATGCTACAAACCTCTCATTGGAAGTATCTAATCCAAAGTATGCATATAGGGAGATGGTTCTCTGCTACTAACAAGGATATTTGTAAGGGTATTTCGCCTAGTGCAGCAGCTCCCGAAGATGTTAGATTATAATTAAGCACAATCCTGCTTATCTGACTTTGTCGGCTGGTTTTCGGGGACAATGGGATGCACGACGAAGCGATACATGGATTGCAATTAAGTTGAAACTATTTCGTATTGTCTTACAACATGGTGTAGCTACTGGACGCTATCATCGTGATGATCGTGATGATATCACTCGAAGTTGTTTCAGTGAGCCTACAAGGATAGTCTGTCACAGGGGCTGCACTAGAGCAGATTTGATCCGAAACATGAGAATGTAGATGCATTGACAAAAGGATAATTGTGGGTTTAGATCAAAGTAGCTACTCATTAGGGTAAATTCAAACAGAGCGGTTGGAACTACAAAGAGAAAAAGGACACTTGCAAAAATTACTGGGTTACTGGGTTGGAAATTATTGATGGACTAAAGAAACTTTTTAATTTGACTATGACACTCAGTGGATAGTACCATCGTTGTTGGATACCTGACCTTTTCAAGTAAACTTGGTCAAAGGCGTTCCTCGCCCTTTGACCACTAGTGATCTGAGTCACTCTGAGAGACACTAACTCCTCAAGAGATTTTGATACTGTTCCAATAGCTAAATATTGGACGTTTGAGATTATCCCTAAATTCCTAAGGATTCTAATTTGAAAGCAAGTGGATGGTGTAATTATAGTTGGATAATTAACCTCTGAAGGTAAGCCTGGTTAAAAATGTGTTTGACTTTTCCAAAATCCATCCTATGTCAGTAGTATCACCTATGACTACTCTGAAGATCTGGATATCAATAAGATAAGAACACTTTTGATTATTTCTAATCCCTAAGGAATTTTTTCATGTGAATTTCTCCTAATCTAGTTGAGTCTGTCATCCTAGTGATAGTGCCTAATCTCTTCAAAGAACTTTATCTAGCTTTGATCTTTTTTCCAAAATTGAAGCTTGTATCACTATAGTGATCACTATAGTAGTCACCTCTGAAGAATAGGATATCATCTGAGTATCTGGAAAGTTTTCGATTACTCTCGAGGTCCTAAGGATTTTTCTGGAAGATTGACCCCAAGTAAGAAGTGGATATCTCGAAAGCTCTAGAAAACTTTCAGATTCTACCTTGCTTTAAGGTCTTAAAACTTTGATACAAGATGATGACAAGACGATCCAGGATAACTTCCCTATCTTTTCATGGACTACCTTAATCCGATCAAAAATTATGGCATAAGTATGCAAAGCATCAAAACATCAATCAACAAATGTAATAACAAACAAAATAGGAAAATTATATAATTTACAAATAATCCCGACCTCAAAAAACCAATCCAACAAAATAGATTTGTTTGAGTGGCGTTAAAATAACAAAATATTGAAAGCATTACAAAATCCCAAACATTTATTAATTAATTAAACCCATTCTTTGCATTCCTATGTTTCGAAATTCAATAACGAATATTGTCAAATTTAATTAATAATACTAAGTGAATATAAGCGTGTTGTTTGTTTCCAATCAGGCGTGAATTAATTAATAAATCACAACACGCCTTTACTATAGATCCTCGCACCAGAGCTGTCATTTCATGTTTTCATCAAATTTCCATTAGTTCCAATTAGTTCTTATTCGAAACGACCACACTCGACCAGAGATCAATTATACCACTTTTAATAATGTAATGTTATAACTATTTGGTGAAATTTCCAATGAAGTTGATACGTGGCATGACTATAAATATCAATCATAATTACCGGAAATAACTTTGAGGGACTATTTTCCGGATGAGAGAAATGCATACTCGATGAAACTTTACCAGAAATCCTGATCATATTTTCGTTATCTAAGGATGCATCGAATGTTCTAGAAAGTTCTAGAATGTTCTAGAATTTTCCAGAAATATAAGGGATATTGCTTTTTAGAAAACTCAAAAAATTATCTCCAAGATGTCTCCAATGAGTTAATTTGAAATAAATAATAATGTAAAATCATTAAAATTTCAGGAAAGCAGGGCCGTATGAAAAAATTTCTAAAATTAGAAATTGGAAACAATTTCACGCAAAAACGAAATTTTATCGAATGCGTTCATCCGAGAGACAATTAGCGTCTGGAAACGGTTGAAATGACATTTCCGAACGAGCGCATTAATAGTAAATGACGCGTGAGTCAATGAACTCCTTGCAGGAGGCCTTTGTACTTTATTCCAAGTGCAGCTTGCGCACACTGTCACGGCGCACTGAACTTGACTCATCCTCACTTCCAACGGTATCATACGAAACATAAGTAATGTAAGGAAGCCATCGACTTAAGTGGTTACTGGTGGCTGAGCAGAAATGGTAAGACTGGTGAGGACGCGAGATGAAAGTAAACTAAAGCGAAGATCGAGTAAAAGAGAAAACGTCAACGTTTTGTGCTTCTTCCATCGGCCACAACCTTAACCCACATCTTTCTTTTTCGTTTGTGACCCGGTCATCATATCTGTAATTGAAAGTATGATATATGATAATTCCATCCAATTTCGGGATCGTTTCATTTCCAAACGAAATGGTTTCTTATAATGGAATGATAGTGCTTGAAGCCAACATGGAAGGATCGTTTCGAATGCGAGAGCGTTGAGCTCCAAGTGCAATTACAATTTTTGTTGAAGTTAAAAAGCAATTAGAATCATTTCTGCTCTTGGACTGAAGATTTTACTCTAGACATTCCATTTTTTTCTTAGTTTCCTGGTTCGTTCTAAAAAATATGGAATTTTCATATTTTTCTAGTAAAACTTTATAAGTTCTAATGAGAGATATAAATGGCTTTATCTCACTTGTGACTAAAATGGGTAACTTGGAATTTTAATGAATTACTGATGAAATTTCACATAAGAAATTTTGGCAACAATTTGCACTTCGATTTCATCGAAATTTATATCAATTTTTCTCTAGTGAGATAAAATATAAGCTCACATACTTTTAATATCTACGGGAAAATTCGGAAAATTTGTTCTGTACTATTTTTTTTCACGTTATCATTGGAAACTAACAAGAACAACAACAAGAAACCAATCATAAAATGCTTCGTTTCGAATGAGAGTCATAAAAAATGTCATCAAAATTTCAATTTTTCTCGGCTCCTAACTAAATGCAAACAAACTGCAATCGAATGCATATTCGTTTATTTGCGCAAACAACAAAACGCACACCGAGTAATAATTATGATTGCAACTCTATTTGTGCGTTGGTTGCCATTGGAAACACATGCAAATTTATCGACACTAAAAAGTTTCTTCTTCGTTTATTTCCTGCTCGCAAATCTGAATATAAAATGTCAATTAGGAAAAACAACATGTGGAAATGCGACATCAGTCATAGTAACTTTGGATAGCAACAAATTGGAATATTCCGAATATTCCTGGAAAATGATATTACAAATTCATAAATTCATAGGAAACCAATGAAATGAGTGAGGGAATTTGAACGAGGAAAACTTCCGGTTTATATGTGAAGTATTCCCGAGCAGCTTGACAATTTAAACTAACGTTAATTGGCAACAAACTGTTTCAAAAACTATGGAACAATTTAATTATGAATTTTATGTTTGCTCTCGTTTCAAGACAATATTATTTTTAATAAATATTAAAATAATCATGAATTTTCAATTTAGTAACCTGTTTTTGATGTTGATAACATTTAATTTGCAATTTTCCGCAAAAAATGAATTTCTCATGTATAAATACACGAGGATGAATATCATTATTATACGTATTTCTCATTTTGCGAGAGCAAAAAAATGATATTAAGCCAAAGAATTTTCCACAGATATGAACTCAATTGTAGGCAAGGACTAAGTCCGGGAAAAATGTGGTATTCACTATGATATATGCGAAGGATAATTGAGTTCTCGTCCACGATGGGAGAGATGCAATCTCATGGTTCCATTTACTAGTTCAAAGACTTCGGTAATGCCGGGAAAAAAAATAACAGGAATAAAACGGAATTTTCATAATCGTAATGTGAGTGAGCTGAGGGCTTTTCAACTGGCAGTGATTTTATATTTCAATCAAAATGCAAAAATATTTGCGATCCGGAAAACTTTGCTATTTTCAGCAGTTTCTTTCAAATTTTAGATATATTAATTCAGCAATAAAATATATGCTCAACATTTTTGCTAAATTTATGATAGACCACTTGAAGGTTCTTGTGAAAATAAATAAAGTTTAATTTTTTAACATATCTTGGATATCAAATTTTTGTAATCTAAATATTACAAAAGTCCCTGTATGTTTATTGAAAAATATTCAAGATGTTCTAGTTTCTGCAATCTACCATTAATCAAGAATTTCCAAATAAATTGAAAACTTTTCTTTTTTGTTATTAGTTTTTGATTTTTCAGATCTGGTGTTACAAATATCTTTTTAAAATATCTCTGAAAATTTAATTTAAATTTCAACTTTCTATTAGAAAAAAATAAGAAAGAGAAAAATGATTTTTCATATTTACAACATTTCTTTCAACGTTTTACCGCAAACTTGCTATCTATCTCAATCAAAACAAATAAAATGAAAACATCTTTCAACAATTTCTTCATTTCTTCAAAACATTGAACGACATTGTTTATTTGCAAGCTGTCACTTTTTCCAACGCTCAATGAAAGAAATCAGCCAAGCATGTAAACATAATTTTCTATTTTCATAGAGCTCGCTAGAGCGATAAAGTGATAAACAAAGTAAGAAAAAAAGTGTAAGCATGTCTTTATCCGCTTAAAATATTAAATATATGCGGTGCGACAATAATTGTACGCATTGAAACAAAGAGACCATGACTGCTTTCGTATTTATTTACCGAATTTTCTGAAATTTGTTGCTGCTGACAATCACCAGTTTAAAAACAAATATGTTTCTGAGATATGGAAGTAAACTTAAAATTACAAACAAAACTTCTCTGGTCACTATATTCTGAAAAGTCACTATATTTGAGAAAAATTAGTGAAATCGGTGAAGTACCGAAGAGAGTTGTTAATGAATTCGGCAACAAAAAAGAAACGAAAAAAGAACAGTTAAAATGGAAACGAAAACACTTCACGTCGAGTGGAGTGGAATCGAAGAGCAAGTGCACGTCGACATCATCGTCGTCGGCGAAGAGGACAATGTCGACTTCCCAGAGATCAGATATTCGCCCGCGCGCGCGCATGTCGTTATCTGCTCCGCTGGATTCGAAATTATGCCGAGCCATTAAATTCCAGCCGAACAATTCGCTCAAACACTGGATGGCATAAAGCATGGAAGAGGAGTCACCATGTGCTTACGCCACCAGCCCCAGAGCCCCAGCATGGGCATTAGATCCACTCCGTTTGTAGCCGTAAGCTGCCATATAAATATATGCTCCGCGAAGCGAACGTGCAGGTCCACGCTTCCGAACGAAGGACAATATCGAAGGTCCTCCGCGCATAAAATCGCCGAAGGCATTGCCCGATGTGCACAGCAGCAACTGCTTGGACAGTGGAGTTGCTTGGTACAAAATTGTGACGTGTGCGTGTGCACAGTGTGCGCCCAACGGACAGGAAACTGCCATGTTATTAGCTTGTTTGGTGAATGTCCACTTGGAGTTATCAAATCGATGCAATTGGAATTGCTGGGAGCGATGCGAATTTGCAGGTCTCCCTTGGTAAGGAATTGATATCTGAGGTGACTGAGATGATCAAATGACATCCTTGGAGATTATCAAAACGTCATTAGTGTTTCCGGGATGACTCCCATATCCGGAATGATCCCTAGTTGAAAAATCTTGAGATTGAAACTTTATAAGAGGAAATAAGTTGGTTGTACTCAAAGGTGAGATTCAAAATGAATCAATTACAAACAATTACAGGATCCAGAAATGGAATTTTGTGAGCAAAATTGAAGTCTTAATCAACTTTTTCTAATTAGATCATAGCCAAAAACTTAAAGCCTAAAGAATATCAAAAATTGACTCACAGAATTTGAATACAGGAAACTTGCAAAAACTTGGAACAACAGTAAATTAATGGAATTTATAAAATTCTGTAATTCCCCCAATTTTATGGGTTCTTCTAAGCCAAGGCATCAATATTGTATTTTCCAGAAATAAACCCTTCCAGAAAATATATTTGGTATCACAAGAGATTAGTAAAATACACCTTGCACCATAAAGATAGATATCATCAACCAAGGAATGATATGGCACAGCTTCAAATTACAGTTTTCTACAATATTTAATTCTCAGTTTTCATTACCAACGAACGAACGGTTTGCTTTTATTGGCCCATCTAAACGCAGAATAGCGACACTACCAAAGCGCACATGGGCAATATAATAATTTTTGGGTTATGAAAGTGTCGTAAAATGACAACGGCCTTATGCACGGATGGCGGCTATAACCTACCCTATATAGGCGACCAAAAATTATGCAATATCATGCCTCACCAGACTGAAATGACTCAAACTGTTTATTTTATGAATTCATGTCTCGGGTCCTTCAAAAATCAACAACACCAGAGCAGGTAGAGCAAACCCTAGTCGACCCAGATCCAGGTCAACCAGGTAGAGAGGAAAAGCTGGGGCTTGATCATACTCATGGTATCGAGTATGAGATGGGAGGGAGGAAGCTCTCAATGCAAGAACCAAGTGACTTGGAAATCAACGAGTCAGTTGGCAAGGCAAGGGTCAAATGATGCACCTGTCATATGATGGTTTCCTTCAAGAATATTGGGTGTCCCAAAAGGTCCAAATTTAAAAAACTACAAAAATTAACCTTGCAAATAGTGAGTGGTCTACGGTCCAAGAGCCTGGAGAAGTTTTGAATCCAAGGGGTTCAAACTAATGGGGAATGTTTTAGAACACTTTGTTTGGATGCGGACCATGAGAGACAATGCAGAATGCGTTTTGTGCACCTTGTGCGACCACATAGAGTTGGTGGTTGCTATAGTGGTAGTGGTTTAACATCACAGCGAGCACCTAATGTTCCGTTTTGCCTCGAATATCATGAGTTTCCCAACTGGAGTGCACACTTCTTGGACAGCGTCGTCCATCGCCCGCAGGCAAAAGCTGTGTCCTTCGTGCAGCGCCCGCCGGTTTTTACGACTCTACCTCTTGTTGCACGAAGCACGCAGCTTGTCGAGTGGCTCGATTGGGGCCCCCGCGAGCCCCACACGCGCGCAGGTAGAGTAGGTGCGCGGGTTTCATGGGTTTCCGAGGAACCCTTCGTTTGTCATTGTTTACACCTGACAAGGTGGAGCGTATCTGTCCAATGGGTTCTTTTTTTGCTCGACGATGACGACGTCGCGCGTTGTTCTCGCCCCGGAGACAATTGAGACGGTGTGTGCATGCGGAAGTGCGCTTTGTTCCGATGAATTATTTCGCGTGCCTTGTGCGACTCTGCAATTCACCTCGTTCGCGTAGGTGGCCGCATCAATGTTGCAAAAGACGCTTCGGGGCTGCGACGAGCCAGCGAAATGAAGTGGGAGAGAAGAATTCAATTCCTCAATGGAAAATTTATTATTTATACACTATCGGATCCGGGGGGGTTTATGAACGAAGGTTTATCAAATTGCCTTCGAAGTTTTCACAACAACTTTTCAGAGTTGTGTTGATTTTAGTTTGTTTTCGTTGGGTCATAAAGTTTTCAGGAAACACCTGTCTCATTGGTCCATTTAAGGGTCTCATAATTGGCATTAATTACTTCAAAAAGATTCAAAATTTGAAAAAAGGGCGTGTTATAATATGCAAAATATGATAAATAAATTATCACTGAGATTAAACATTATCAGTGGCAAGTAAATGATTCCTTAATTTCAAAACATTAAAGTCCTCCAGGAATATTCACTTACAATTAATTACATTTAATGTAAGTAATGTAAAATAAAACATTGAATCAAAAAAATCTATGAAAAAACTTAGCTCTGAGATTAAAAATTGACATTTGCAAATAGGTAATCTCTCAATTTCCAAAATATAAACACCTTCGGGAATATTTACACGATTACATTCAATGTATTGTAAATATTTGACCAATATTGAAATAGTGAATCCAGAAAACAAGTTCCAAATGATGTTCCAATAGAATTCATGGATAGATTTTTATAATGGAAATTTCCGTGTTGAAAACTACTCTTTGTATGCCACCTTTTGATCTATACAAAATCCGATACAGTTCAGAGATTAAAGTGAACCACTTTTTTTGGTGTCCATCGACTGAATCAAAATAAATTCATATAAAGCCTGGATTGGGACAAATAATCACTTCCAACTATTCGCTTGAAATAGCAACATTTTCAATCAGTGAAACGAGAGCTTTTAAAACGTTGATTCTATTCAGGTATTCATCCAGCTTTTTGATTCCTGATCACTTTGGATTATTAAAAACAAAATATGACAAAAATGAATTGCAATTTGCAACAAAATTTAGATTTATACAATGAAGTGATGCTCAAAAATTAAATATTTAAGCGACTATTTTTGCGAATAAGTCGTCAACCGATAAAATAATCAGCATCAAAGCATAATTTTTAGTTGGTAATTAGTTTTTTATGTTTGTTAATTACTAAACATGATTAGTAGTGTACTTACAAAAAGTGAATTGTGAAATCATAGAAATAATGAAATTTGTAGGTCAAAAAATCCTTAAATGAAATTGAAAAGCGTAATTTTGATTTTCCTTTGATATCTGACATTTTGCACAAATCAATCCGTTTTCCGTCTCCTTCTCGAGGATAACAAACCAGCGCATTAGCCGCATGTAACGCACGCGGACCACGAATCTATATTTATCCCCTAATGCATGAAACCCCAAAGCGAAGACGCGGTATTGATTAGAGAAACAAGGTCTCTTATTTTATGTAACCACCACTTTGGTGGCTCATATGCAGCCAGAGAGCGCCCTCGATATTCTGGCGTTTGATAACAATTTGAGTTCAGCGCGGAAACGTTTGTATTGGGGGCTGGAAGAATTTGGGCAGTTTGCCAAATGCCTCCATCGATAAAAGTTTCGCAGGACGTCGTCGCTGCCGACAGCGGGAATGTCGATAGTTGGTTTTGTTATACGAGGAGCACGCCGGGCCAAACAAAAACAATGACTGCATTTGCATCTCGTGGGAGTGCGCAATGAAAAATGCATGCGACAAAATAATGAATAAGTTGTAAATGGTAAACTGCCTGGAGTTGGAGGCAGTGCGACGGCGAAATTTTGATTTTCTTCGATTTCCATGAGTGACTCTAGCACAAGTTGCGCGTTACGTAACGTGGTGCAGCACGACGTCGCTGCCGTCGGATGGCTCCCAACGAGAACGACAGGAAGCGTTCAAGCCTTTTAAACTAGGCCGCTCGAACGAGACATGTGGCTGCCAATGAAACCGACACTTCCAATATTGTGCCCGGTGTTGTTGCTTACTTGTGGGTGCCGGCCCCGACGTGCTCCTGTTTATTTAGTAAATTGAACAATGACATCTAAATTTCATCACATTATCAACTCCTCGCTGGTCGGAGCTAAAAAAGTCGAAAAATCAGTCCCCTTTCTGGTCTTACATGCTTCTTTTTATATGATACCCGTTGAAGATGTTGTTGTCGATTGGTTACACAACAATGCATTGTCGTAATGCTTCAAATGCAGCGTTTAGGTTTGCATGGAATAACCTTGACGGTTGCGCTCTTGTTTACGCTCGATTCGTCGCGTTGGAAGCAAGTTTGCTTCGATGTTTTGCTGCGGGTGTTGGGACTCACCTGAGATAGATCCGGATCGTCGCGGATTTTCTCCTCGATTGTCACCGACTGGACGTCCCCAGGCAGCAGTGCGATCGCCAGCAGAACGGCGCAAATCGCCGATCCTCCAAGAGTCATCATCTTCGCACTCACAAGTTTGGCGCAAGTTTTCTGCGTGCGAACAATCGCGCGGAAGCGGAGTGCGGCTAAGGTCGGCCGGCACACGACTGACGATGGGGCAAGGTATTGCGACGCCGAGTGCGCACCAAGTCGACGCTCCAAGCGGCAACACACACGAAGAGAGGCAGGAACGACGACGGGGCATGCGACTTCCACGCAAGCACACACCGGACTGGTCGCGCGCGGAGGTTCGAATGTTGGCGCGCCGACGATGTCGACGACGGGCACAACGAACATGTATGTTCTGCGGGGCCTTGGGTGTCTCGCGCGCGCTCGTGGGGCTGCTGAAACATAGAAAAGTCAGCTTGTTGTTGTGATGTTGGTGTGGGATACAAACCGTTCGCGGACGACTCCATCGATGCCGGTGGTGCTTCTCGAGGGTGCTCCGGCAGCGGGGCGCCTCACACGGGGGCGCACAACTGCCTTTTTTCGCACCGTGCAACATAACCTTACTTGCGCACGTTCGCTGATCGCATGTCCGTCTCAATCCACGGATTCATCGTTTTTATGATGTCGATCACGACATTTGGATCGTATCTGCCCATCGTTTTCATATTTTTCACATCACAATTTCACTACACCAAAAATTCACTCCAATTTAAATCACTCGATGAACGTTACAATCAGAACGAAATTTTGCCAAGGTCATGCCAAAGGTGACAGCCGTTAATTTTTTGAGGCGATGTTGCCATGTTTACATTCATGAAAATTTTCACAAAAATATTTTCAAAACTCACAATTTTAAAAATTTTAAAGAAAACTTAGTTGCTTATTGCATAAAATCAGTAATAAACAAATATTTGTGATTTATTCTGCACATGTAAATGAGTCATTAGGGACATATTGTATAGGCCACCCAATGTACACATTCATATTAATATTCATAATGTAATTTTGCATCAACTTTTGTGCATCTTCTCAGAGGAAAGCAAGGTAACAAAGTTGTTTACGTATCGTAGCATAACTTCGACGTCCAACGTAATTTATCTGATTTCGTTGCAGTGAAGTCGTCGCCGAGAGTTGCGAATTTCCTCGCGCGAACTCTCAACGAGCGCACGCAACATCAAGATCAACGAGCGCATAATTGCAAGTGCACGCGTCCTGTTGGCAATAAAACTGCACCATTACCACCACGAAGAAGCATGCAGCACCAGAAGCTCGTGCCACGCGATGCGGCCTCATCCAGCATTGACCCACGACTCACAAGTTGCAGAAGCTACCAGCGAAATAAGCGAGCACTTTCAATATGCAGATGGCAAATGAAAAACGATGAGACTACAAAGTTATGGCAGCGAATGGAAGCAAGTCGTGTGTGACCGCAACGAATGCAACTAAAACAAAACTCTGCATTCGAAGCAACAACTTATTTAGTTCCATGTTGAAGTTGTCGCGCTTGTTGATGTTGATCTTGAAAGCAGTTAATGCAATGTAACAACCGGCAAGAGACAGGATGTAAGCTTTGGGCATTTCCTACAATTTGTTGATTTTCTCCGTGGCATGGCTGAAAAAGTAAACAAAGCAACGCGAAAAAATCTAATTGTATAGAGTCTATCAAGTGTGGCCGGACTCGAGCAATGCCACAAAGAAAATGTCGCGCAAGAAATGTATCTAATGACGCTAAAAATGTTGAGTATTTCCGTTTAAATGCTGCACGCCATGTGAATCAACGATAGGCACGTCTATTTTGTTATCCTCTATGATTTCAACTCATGCCCGCACGATTATCAAACCCCATTATTAATCATTCATGTAATTAGCCTCGTTAGTATTATCAATATTGTTAAATGCGTTCGACAATTAGTCGAACATGCAGGTACAGACAAAAACCACAAAATATAATGAATAGTTATGAATTTCAACCCAACCCTCAATTGTCACTCCTCGATTGGAAGCCCCAAAAATGCTTCCTGCTCGTTGCATATGATCTGCAGGCAGGAAACTTTCATATGTGTTATGTAATGTTCTATCGATTATTGAAGGAGTTGCTCTCTGTGTCCTTGACCTAAACAACGATCGGCCCAGTTGCGTGGGTGCACACATTCCAGGCTCAACAAGGATACTTCAGCAGCGGATTCATGTTTGGGGCGCTTTTTGCTCGAATTGTTGGCTGTTATGCATGGCTTGAGAGGATTTTCCATATTTCCTGCACGGTATTGATGGCGAGCTTGACTAATATTACACTCAATATTGAGTTACGTAAACATGCAGCATTGAATTCAAAAAAATGCAAGTAGTTCATGATAGGAAATTAAGTTCTTCAAGTTTGGAATTCATTTGTCTTATCCACAACGTCAATTTGCCTCCCAAAAGTGCAATTTAGACATTTTACTCATTGTGTGAGCATTATTGTTATATAATTTACGAATTGCCCTTCAGGGAAAAGGGAAATTTCCAGGGAAAAGGATAATGTTGAAATGGGGAGCATGATATCATTTTTGACGTTTACTTTGTTCCTAAAGAGATTAATTGCCACAAAATAACGTTGTCATATGATATGGGGACATTAGACTGCTAATTTCAGTAAGAATAATTCATTAGACCCCAAAATTAAATGAAAATATGCTGAAATATTGATTAATCATATGTTGACATAGGCAACCCACATACTTATATGTTATTAACCAAAATTATTGCAAATTATTGTTAATTGAATTAAAAATAACAGTTTGAATACATCATTTAGGTTTATGCATAATTAAAACCACATGTTAATTAGCAATTTGATATAGTCTGGATGAACAACCTTTCGATACATTGTAAAAAAACATATGTTGGAAGGGTTTGTCGAAATGAATTGTGAACTGGTATAAACTAGACCTAATTGCAAAAATTAATGGTACTGACCTTAGAAAGGTCAACATCTCTGCAAATCGTCCTACATTGTTGTTATTCCTCATATTCTTTCACCTATTCAGTTCACATTCACTTTCATGTGTCATAATTTAATCAAAAACCAGCTTTCATTGTATGCAACCCAACTTACAGTCATACTTAGGAAATTGAATTGAAGATTGCAAATTTCCCTCAATATTATTATAATTAAATTCAAATTGTATTACGTGAATCTGTGTACATCTTTAATCAAATATTATGGCCAAACACAAAGTCACTTGCGCATTGAATACGAGCACACACAATGTGTTTACATAGTAAACTTGACCAGCAGAACAAACATTCAATTTGCTGCACATTTAATCAAATAATCTCTACATTCGCATAGTAAGGCAAAAGACAGTTCCATAAATTACCAGTCACCAACGGAACCAGCAAGTCAACAACGCTATATGCACAGAATTCTTACAATCGCAGAAAAAGCGTGTCAGTTATTGGAGTCGAAAAGAGGGGAGAATAATAATGTTAATTAATCAACTTTACAAATCATTTTCTCTCTTAGGTGATAAAATTTACAATTAATAATTAATTACATGGGTCAAAATTGGTATTGCTGTTTGCCTGCGCGTCGCAAATGAGCGCGAATCCGAAATTTCGCTGAAATGAACGCGCAGCGCGATTAAAAATCCATATACATACAATTTGAATAAAACGGCTAATTATAACAACGCGACATCGTCACTTAGGAGCTAGAATATCGTTGCCTGCACAAAACGAACTAATATAAACGAATCTGTATCTAAATCTAGCATATGTATAAACTTAGGAATAATAAATTAATTTAAATTGCGTATAATATATATAGAGATAAGGGGAAGGGTTAAAGGGTGGGCCTAATTCGTACGATCTTCCTCGTGTCTATATGTATAAATTAGGTGAGAGTAATATGTTTAATCGTTAGTAGAACTTAGATTAGAGAAGCCCGTTTGAGGTCGGCGAGGAATGGCGAACCAACTCGGCGCGCGCGAATGCAAGAAATGTGCGTTTTTTTTCACAAATTGGAGCCGAAAAATGCTGCTGCCGAAGCTGCTGCTGGTTTGTTTCATTTTTGCTGGCCGATGCGTGCACATGAAGCGATGAATTTTATCCGTTTAATTGATCCATCCAACCAAATAGTTGCGTGGCAGGCCAATGCGTCGAAGGCGTCCCACTAAAACCCAGAAAATCACAGCAATTAATTACGTTAATTAATGCGAGACGACGTCTCAACATCCCCTGAAAATATACACGAGATTTTACAATGCAAGGCGGCTATTTTGTGTAACTAATGTACAACAATTTCAATGTGAGAGAAGCATTACGAAATGAGCTCGTTACAACACTTAAACTATGAAGGAGAATAGAACGCAGTTGATGAATGGCTTTTTGGTTGCTGTGAGTTGAAATCGACGAGTAGTTAGTAAGTCGGATTAATATTGCATCGTCATGACGATGCGCTAATTAAGGGTATTATAAAACAAGGCATTTTAGTAGTGAATAACAGATAAGCATAGCAATTAGTGCGAAAATTCAAACGAAAAAAACTGCAAAACTGTAAAAAGGTAAACAAAAGCAAAGCGGTAGCTACGTTTCTCGTTGCTGGAGAAGTTTTAAGCTGCTTAATGGCCCGATGCATATTTTCCCTGCTTGGAAAAGCTCCATTGTGGAGTGCACCTAATGACTATAAAGCTGTTGCGTAAAATGCGCACGAAGCTGAATGTACTGTATATTGTTCGTGTTACACCAGCAATCTGCGCGGATGAACAAGGTCCGAAAAGGTCCGCGAAGGTCCTTTCAGACCTTGCTCCTCTCGCTGGCAATGATTGAGTGTCGAAGATTGAGGATGCGTGTAACATGAAAGAAAGATATCAATATTCGGTACGTACGTTCATGTTTTGCAGCAAGCGCACTACGAGCTGGTCGCTCCCAGCCGAGACCGACGTTCTGTGAACAGAGAGGAACACCACATTCAATGGTCACACATTTCCAAATTGGCGGATGCTTCGCCAGATCTACTACAGACTACATACGACAACAATGCTACAACAATCAACTCCCAAAATCCGTTAGTTAGTATCCGTTTTAGTATCAACTCCTACATAGCGTTCGTCAAGTCGTTAGTTCAACAGCAACGCATCGCAATTAAATTCAGGCATATGAGATTAGTGATCACACATCGGTGGAGCTACGTCAATGTTTCCTTTATCGTTGGAAGTTTGCTGCGCAAAATGCAGGGATGATTTAATGTGTCAGCAATGCGCAACAATTTGGCTGCTTTGTTTTTTGGTAGTGTAATTTGCTCATTTGTGTTCTACGATCAACACGACAGATACGCCAGCAATTTACCTAAAAAAGTCTACAGTTTATGTTCATTGCCTAAATCTAACTCCCTGGAATCTGCGAAAAGAAAGAAACAGAACGAATGGAGAGAGTTTGTCATTTCTCGGTCGGTGAATTTGCAACCAAATGAATTGCTGAATTTCAGCCCGCATTTATTGACGTACCATACCAGATCAATCGAAAACAAAGGAATTGCAATCGATCATCGTCATGCACTTAGAGAAGTTTAGCCAAATCGAGTGTGGGGTATGTACAAATGAATCCAATTCGGTGTAAGCGATCGCATGCTGTGTGCAAATCGTGTTAATATATTCATTGGTGCATTTGTTGTTTGTGGGTATTTGATACGATGGGGGATGGAGAAATTGATCGAATCGTTCGGGTATCGCGCGGATGCATTCGTTGCGAATGTGTCAACGAGATTTGCGAAATTGCGCGCGCGAATTGTTGTGTGTTTTGTGCACGAAATGCATGGAGGCAGAAAGCTGTGATACGCCAGTGATTGGTGCGCACACAACACGAGTAAAGTGACGAAACAAACAATGTTTGGTTGCAGGAAAGCTGCCTGAATGGATGATTGCAGGATGATTGTTGATTGAAAATTTGCGCATAATGTTTTTACAACTTGCGGTCCGATTTTCACAATTGAATTTGAATATACAACAAGAATGCTTCCTGTTTTCTTAAGATAGTAGTTTAAATCATTTTACTCATAAATGTTTTGAAAATCTTTGCCATTTTTCTCGATGGATAGCTTTCTGAATGCGCAACTTTGCAATTCAACGTGGCAATCAAAGATGAATGCACATGACCGTCAATTCATTTCAAAATTTGGAAACTTGTTTCTCTCGAAAATGAACAAAACACCCGAAACTGAATCACCGTTCTCGCAAAATGCGCTGGAATTGGGGGGACTTAATCGCGTTAGACTTAATCATCATCAAGACAAAAGTGAGAGTGGGTTAAGTTACACTGCACGAACATAGGTACCTTCAGTTTATGAGGGGTGTTTTCCTATGGTTAAAGAACCGGAACCGCAATCGCAGTGTTAAGTCTTTGCGAACTAGAAATTGGAAAAAAACAAAAAGAACACAGTGGTCACAGTGGAATTTACAAAAACAAAAAAGAAACATATGCCAGTACTAAACGTAAATTAAATATGTAAATGAAATACTACGGGTACAGATACTAAAAGGGCAAAAAACAAAACTTGAAGACGAAAAAAAAAAACGACGATTTTAACATTCCATTTCATATTAGATATTGGTGTTTAAAAGGGATTTGTTTATGTTTGTGTTTAACGTTTGTATGATTTGGTTTGGTAGAATTGTCCGTCTGTGCTGATGCTGTTTGCGAGTAGCGCGTTGTTTGAGGAAAACCAAAAAGAAAACCAGAAAAGAAAAGATTGAGTGGTTTGAAATGAGCAACTCAGCTGCTGGATTGATTTCCATTCGTTATCCTTCAAGCAATTTCATCTCCAGCAAGGTCGCTAGCTGCTGGTACATTGAAGTCTAATTTAGTGACGCGCAAATGAAACCAAAATAAAAAAAGAGAAAACGAACACGAGGGAAAACGTAAAACAATTCACAATCGAATTAGATTGAAGGTGCGCGCGCCCTATGAAAGGCGGCGGCAGGACCTCAGCATTTTCCAGCTCTACTCACGCCATTTTCGATTAAACTGCGAGAGATACGAGAGAAGTGAGAGACATTTTGCGCTATCTGGCCGGCCGTGATCACATCGTTTGCTCAATCTTAATCGCAGCGCCTGTTGCGCCCAACGTTATCTTGTAATTTGCTTTCATAACACGGACATCTACAAGCGAAACGTTTACGTGTAGAAAATGGGATTTCCTTCAATTCCATGTGAAAATCAATATGGATGTCGAGGGGGTATGCAACCAGTAAAACATTCCGATTTTCCAGATTTTCCACGCGAATGTTTTGCTGGCTCATGCACAAAACGTCCAAAACCGACATCAACATCAGGAAGATTGGTATTATCTTGAGTTTTATGTTAGATTAGATTTATGGTGGGTTTACTCCTATTTACCTTGTTCGGCTTTATGCGTCAAAAAGAAAAACGTGTGCGGAAAAGCACAAAACTAAAAAAAACCTATAAAATCAAAAATTATGGCACAAAGAAATGAAATGGCCCGTTCGAAAAACAAAACAACCTGAAAGTGATCTTCAAAAATTAATGATCCATCGCTATCGTTTCAAGTCTATAGGCCCGCTACCCATTAATGCATCTAAGATCCCCCAGAAATTATTTGCTTCGACTGGAAATTTGCACTTACTTGTGTCGACGTTGCGTTGTAAATGTGTCGCGATGCGATGGCGTGCATCGTTGTACTCCAAATGCAAGCCTAGTCTGAGCAGCGTGGGATTCTTTTCGATCAAGTTCGTGATCTCCATTTCGATTTTGTTGCCCAGGACTTGCGATCTCTACAAGGATAAATCCAATTTTAAATATCCTTTGTATAGTGGGTTGCCTATGTTAAACATGGTCAACCCTCAAAATTTGCATTTTAACAAATTAAAATAAACTCAACAACAAATTCTAGTAAAAATTGGCAGAAAAATTACGTTCATACCTGATTTGTGGCTCTAAACTCCTCAATGGACTTTGTCTTCAACAGAGATTTCACCAAACGGACAATGCCAGCTGGCGAAATGAAATTGGTCTCAACGTTGATGACCCTCAAGGTGTGATTGAGCTCGATGGCTTCCGCCAGCTTGTTCGAGTGTCGGTCACTGAGACCGACATTGACGAGGTTCAGCGTTTCAAGATGTGTGTTTTCCTTGAGAGCCTCGAACAGGCTTTCGAACTTTTCATCAGAAATATTCTACAACAAACAATAATGAATTGAAATTCAACAAGAACATGCAATAGTTGATTCGATATACCTTAATGTTATTCCAATTGAGGTCGATGAGTTTGGGATCGTCATTCTGCACTTGTTTGATGGTCGCGTCTGGGTCGGTGTTGTTAGGTGGATCGTTCGGATAGATCTTCTGTTTGGAGGCTTTTGTAATGCCATCCCAACCAAGCCCGACTGGCTGACCCTTGTTCAGCAGCGACGCATGGTATTGATCCTGATTCATCATCGAATGGAAGCCCAAGATAGCTGCAAACATTCAGGTTGAGCTTCAGCAAACTTTCTGCAATTTGATACCTACCAGCCAGGTCAATGATCTCTTCTTGGGTGGCTTCCGTCAGGGCGGCCTCGTATTCATCGCCCAAGTCGATCGCAATCTGTTCACCTGCTTCTTGTTCTTTGATTGGTGCAGGTGGGGGGATCCACTGAAACAATTACGCCTCAGTATTTTGAACTTCAAATCTCTTTTCTACTCACTTTCTTGCCACGAACAGTTCCAGCCACATAGGGCTTCAGTTCTGGCTTGTCGGGCGTTTCAAGTGCTTGCTTGTTGATGTGTTCAATGAGCTGCTTGCGATTGAGTGGGCCAGTTGGTTCCTTTTCACAATCGTAGCTGCACCTCTGTGATGGTGGCAGAAAACTATCCTACAAATGACATGTTTGCACCATTACTCACCATGATAAGAGTGATTATAGGTAGTACTTACATCAGGATCTACTTCTTTGGCCAAAATGTTGATTTCCTCTGGGGATAGCTTGGCGAGCAGCTCCTCTACATCAATTTCATCATACTCACTGAGATCCTTGCCGTACAATTTCGCAGGGGTCGTCATTGTGGTGGTTTTTGTAGTTGACGACGTCTGTAATCACGAATTGAATGAATTCGGGATTTCGTAATGTTTGCTGTACCTTTTACTACGTTTGCACGGACGCACAACAATAATAAATCGCAAATTGTTATATTCCACACCCAAAAACAGCAATTACCACACCGATTCAAGTGGCAACTGTCAGCAAGCTGTAAACTAGACGGAGAACGACTGCGACCAGCGTGGACTCTATGTGCAAGAAGAGTTGTATACAATTCTGACCCTAATTGTGATTCATGGCAAGAAATCGATAACATGTTTTTTTGTTCGCATAGAACAGATGGCCATGTGATTTCTATTATATCCTAGTATGTTGATTGAATGTAAATGGTCAGTGATGAGTTTAAAGCTAAGATTTTTGTTGCTTTTTTCTTTCAACGTGAACCAAATATATGCAACCAGCAAAACACTCAATAACATTAATGAAAATTGATTGTTATCAGTATAATACTATCGAGATAACTACATGTTTGATAAATATTAAACTTAAAGATGATAAAAGTAGATATTTTACAAAAAATTATTTTACATACGTAGGCAACCAGTTGTGCCACCATGCGTACGAATAGGTATACCATAAATCACCAATTTGCCATTAATTTTGCAGTTTTTAGTGAATTAAAATAAAGACTTGTCGAGCACGTGAGTATAATAACGGAGATACAGTCATTATACGTAATAAGTACATGTAATTATGTGTTGTAGCAAACTGAAAACAATTGGAATCAAATGTGGAACATAATTCGAGGTTATGGTGGTCAATTACTTTTTGGAAAATTCTCGAATAAACGCAAGAAATGAATGAATTACATAAACTAGAAACGTGGCGAAGGTCACGGCTTCGATGCTGCTACCTGCTAGCTCGCGGGCGGCGGCTGCAAATGCATCAACATAAATCGGAAAGCAAGACGGCGTTAATCGCTTTCCCATCCGTCCGCAAATAACATTGCGAAAACTCGGAGCGTCTCCTCGGCGGCGGCGGTGGTGTTGGCGCTCCGCTGGGTTCAGCTGTTTTGATTCGATTCTTTGTCCAATCTGCGAGTGTGTGTCTGGGGGCCGGAACCAGCCGCGCGACTGGCAGCCTCCCAACGCGCTATACTTGGCGATTTCAACGGCGATGAATGCGCGTTTATTTATAGCCCTGCGAACGGCGGCAAAGGCGGCGGCTGCGAAGCTCGAAAACATGTCGGGAGCGGCCAGTGGCCTTCCTGCCTCATGCGCACAAGACTCCTTCATGGTGCACATTGGCCGGAAGACACCAGCAGCAAACGTGCGATTGTCCCTGACCTCCAGCTTCATTCACACCTTCAACTGAAGCTTTCTAAGTTTGCAATTGATGCCTTTCAAGCTTGCAGGTGATATCTTTCAATTTTACTGCGAAATTCCTGTTTTCTCATAATGCAACTTTACTTGTAGATCATTTTTTGCAACAGGAGAGTCTTCGAAACGTTGCTGAAGCCATAAGCGTGATATAACGATATGTAAACAGTTGCTGCAACATTCGAGGATTGCAGGATAACGGCCCATGTTAATGAACGGTCATAAGTGATCATGTTAAGTAATTATTGCTACATTGTTTGTTGCTAGCGGCTGTTTTATTGGCATGGCGTTGTCTGCAATAAAAGCGAGCGTTATGTCATCGCGTAATCAACGAACAAATTGTTGAGCTGTACGGATGGACGCGCGTTATAAATTGCCGAGGATGAAAGCCAATAATAAAAATAAAAGTATTTTCAGTTTTTAACTGCCCGTACGCTCTCTGAGAAACGCTATAATGGATGCGAAATAGCGAAATTCTTCAAATTGCTAATGTAACTCATTGGATTCTACATGTGCATAACAAGCAGAACGTTTAATATGTTAATCAGTATGATTATATTGCTAATTTATGTAATTACTGTAAATATAGACTTGGTACTTCTGTGAATCATACTGTTACACGGCTTGGTTTTGTTTTTTGCATAACATAGGTTATTTATTGTAATTTGTATACTTGTTCATATAATTTACGATTGTTATTAACATTCCAAGAATAACAATTTATTTATAAAATAATTTCATTATATGCAACCGTATTATTCCTGGCGTGTATGAGGGGTTGCCTGTAATCACATCCATAACCTTGAAATTTTAGAATTTTTGATGATACAAACAATTTGCATAAGGTGAAGCTAAAATATTGTTTGGAAATGTTGTGCATTGTGAATGTGAAAATGAGTGCCAAGAATTTTTGTCGACAATTAGCAGGTAATTAATTACACTTGAAATAATTCCAATCAATAGTTTGTGCATTACTTATGTATCATTATTGCAGGTAATGAATGGATTTCTTTGGAGTTTCGTTGGATGAGATTTGTCGAATGAATTACATGCGTTCATTGGAAGATTTTGGACGTTCAAACATCGTGGATTCGCATGCTCGTTAACAAACGCATTTTAGTTCCAACAAATCGCAATCCTCAGAGTATTTCAACGTCTGTTGCCAAAATCTGCTTCGTGTGAATAAAAGTGCGCATTTCCGCACTGCAAAAGATGCTTCATCAATTGGAAGCTCGCACGCAGCTGTTGATGAAGTCACACTCGGTTTGCGCTCTGTATTTCGGTTGGTTTTGTGGACTAATTAAGGCGACACTCGATGCGTTGCTTTCAGGGCTTCCTTCCGCTGTATTTTCGATTGCGCACACCATTATTCGATGTGGCCCACATTCGTCGGCCCCGATTCATCCATATTGATTTACTGTTATTGTATTTTCGGCTGCAAGTGTCAGCAAGCGGCTGGTGCGAACGCATTAAGCCCGTTTCTAAAAGCAAAGCTCTGGACGCAATATTGCAATGGGCTGCACTCGATTGCGCTGCGTCCGAATTGCGTGGTCGCTTCTGCAGAAGTGCGCGCAATAAGAAATCGCGCGGATTAGATGTACACGACTATAGTTGCGCACCGAAAATAGATAATGATCGCCTGTCATAGTCGCCGGGAATTAATAATCAGGAGGAAATTGTAAATAATGCGTGTTTTCATTCGGGCTGACTTAATTTACCATTTTGAGCGGCGGCGATTTTCGCATGCAGCTGTTCGCGCATTCGAAATATGAGACGTTTCAATTGGACAGCTCTGAAAATAGTGCAGGCCGGTTTGAATAACAACAATATTACATGTTTTTGCAAATCATCATGTTCATATGATTTGCTGATTACATTCAATGAGCCTCAAGTTCTTTTCGAACTGAGGATTGAAGCTATAATTTGTCTTGCTTGGCAAATAGTACTCTTCGAAGAGATTTATTATTAGTATTAGTTGCTGCTGTGTTTCAGTAGAGATCTTAATTTTATGTTCGCTAAAGTTTTTTGCAAAAATCATTTGTCCATTTTTGGTTTATGAAATGGGGTACTGCGAAGGGACTTAATTATAATTAATACTCAGAAGTTAATCGCTTCAGATAGATTTCAAAGTAATTTCTACCAGACTTCTTGAAATGATTATTTATCCAAATAATTAATTGATTAATTGATTTTTGCTGTGTAAAACAGCTCAAAGTGCAAAGCACATTCATTGCTTGCCTATTTTTTCTTGCAAATTACGCAAAATAAAGCCACAGCCAAATGGCAAGTTTCAAAAACGACGGTTATTTCGGTGCAAGCGTTCTGCGTTCATAAATTATGTAATTGTTGCCCGCCGGCGCAAAACATAAACAAAACGGCGAAAAAGTGTTTAAAGTGGAAGAAATGCATTTGGCAGCGTCACGCCAATTTATGTCTAAACTTGATTATTTATTCGGGCGCATTGTGCAACCGGCTGTGGAAAATCTTCGCGAAAAGTGCATCCGACACGAGCAGAACGTGTACTTTTGCCCATTGCCAAAATGCGATCTAATATTTATAGTTCATTTAGTGTCGCTTTAAATTAGATTCGGCGCGATGTGAATGTCACACATTTTCCACCGTTTCAGAGGTGCATCCAACAGTTATAAACAAAACAAATTAAATGTTGGACCTCAAGTGATGCATACGACGCAACGGGGAACAATTTAAAAGGTATTTTTACATTGAAATTTAACATTTTGCGTAAATGTACTACATTAACACGCGCCAATCGCGTTATTCTTTTTATATACAAAACGAGAGATGAAAATCATGCATCTATGACACAAACATCGAGCTTTCCAATAAACATTCGTTGGTTTAAATTTGGGGCGTGCTGACAATTTTCCATAAATATTTAAATTTGATGGTTATAAATAGTTTTGAACTTTTCTGTACTTTGAACTCTGTTCGAATGAAAAAAATCATTATTTCTTAGTATTTTTGTCTTCGAAATGACAAATCAACCAATTTAATACTTGAAACTTTATTTGTAACACTATTACATCAATATTCATAATTGGGCAAATTGAAACTTAAAATTTTCTTTGTAGCCATGCATATATTCATCAGTTTTCATAATGCTTTCTGCTTCTGCCCCTAAAAACTTCAATAATGAACACCAAACTGGCAATAAAATATCCAACGAGTAGAAATAAGAAGACTCCTTGCATGATTTCAAGATCAATAGCCCTCAGGACACTGAAATCTTCCCGGTACACTTCAAAATAGTTCCTCATATCTGTATAATTTGCATATTCAATGGTGCTGGTTTGAAGTACCCAACGTTTGACGAATCCTTGCTCGTGAATTCGTGCAACAAATTTATCTAGGATAGCTTTAAATGGGGAGTTCCTATTCAAAGCTAGTGACATGTACAAATTGGCGTAACAATCTTTAAGGACCATCAGCTCTTTCCGACTATCAGCATCCAGGTGATCTGTGTAAGCAACGAAATCCCGTGCAAAACGGTCCACAACAATCCCAAAACCCTTTTGATGAATTCGCTCATTCAAAGCGGTCGCATCAGGAAATTTGATAAAGCGTTCGATGAGTACACTCCAACGTTTTGTGGTTGTTGTATTGATGAGGACCTGGTCAGCCCAGGCGATCCCACCCCATCCAACATCCCGTTGGACCATTGCATCCACCGTGAAGATGGGTTCTTCAAGTCTGGGATACCGAAAATTCCGCGCGTAGAACGCCAGATACGAATTGGTGATCAAAATCGATGCCACTCCAGACAAAGTTGCAATATAACGCAGAAGGAAGCGTTCGGGTTGTTTGGGCATCCCACCAGCAGTGAAGAAACGATAGATGTTCAACACCGAACCAGTGAAATCCCCGCAGGACCCTCTGGAGTAGAGGTACCCCATATGGGCGATGGTCGCCGCAAGGAGGGCCCATGTGGTCAGCTGGAAGGGTTGGAACATGAAGAACTTCAGGTCGCGTAGCATGGGTTTGGGTACCATGAAGGTCACGCAGGAGGCGAAGTACGGATACGACATGTCGATAGGATACCCTAGAAGGAAGCTCATGAACATGGCGCAGACCCCAGCGTTGGTGGTCCCGTTTTGGACACCTTCAGCCACATCGACGTAGGCGTCCGGTCCGTAGAATACCAACTTGTAGGGCCAGGAGGTCGCCTGCATGAGGTACTTCACCAGGAAGCAGTCGATCCCGTGGGAGCAATCGTTGCTGGCGTTGCGGTAGACGTAAGGGGGACAATGGAACATTCCAATGATGAATTTGTTGACGTCCCATGTGGGTTCCCAGTCAGGGAGGGTGAAGTCCTCCCAGGAGGTGAAACCCTTGAAGGTTTTCTCGTTTGCGGATATGAGATACATCCGATTTGTAGTTTGTCCCATGGAGATTTGATCATTTGGTAGGAACAATGCAATGAAAACATGTAAACCTTCATATTTTAACAATTCTTCAAGTTTTCCATTGAACATTTCATTGATGGTTTCATTCAAATGTGTGATATTTTTCGTTGGTGGTTCGTATAAAATAAGCAGGGTTCTTTGTGGTTTTAACTGAATTGCATTGATCTGGATTTCAATATCTTCTAAACTTGCAATTTCCATGATATATCCCATTGGAGGGTAATTTTCATTTTCCAAAAAAGTTATCCCAGTATAAGGACCAAGATGAGGGAAGATTACATCAAGCAATCCATGAGTCACATTGGTTTTGAAGATCTGAATAGATGCTCGAAAAGGGAATAATTTCTGTAAAATTTTCTGAAAGTCCTTAACATTTGGTATCGTCACCAATTGATTCCCTGGAATTTTCGATTGCACATGGATAAATATGCAAAATATAACTGTTGTTTTGATCTGCATGATTCAACAAATCTTTTCATCAATGATTTCATGACTGAATTCGGTAATGCAATAAATTTATGAATAAATAATCAAGAATCGTAATGATTACTAAAGTGTCAATGGTTGAAAATACTATAAGTAATTCCACTTCATATTTTTTGGTTTGTTCTCACGTAATAATTGCATTCAACAAGGTTTGTAGATTTAGATCAAAGTGTTGATAACGTTTGCTTCAATAACACTAATAAGGATATCATAAATATGGTCAATGGCTGGAAAAATTCGGATTATGCAGCTGTATAATTTTAGTCACATTAGTGTGACCTATAAATTGTTGATATAAAATGTTAAAAAACGAGTGGAAGATGATGATTTGTGATAATGATGTGATGAAAAAAGTTTTATTGGTGTTATAATTCGAGATTTTATTTTATAAAGCCAACAGATAAACTGGGGCATCCCCAGAAAAACATTCCGAGGGTTAAAATTCATAGATTGGGAAGATGATAAATCAGGAATGATAAAAATCGTCATTTTTCAAAATTGCAAAGTTTTCAAGATCTATGATGGATAAATTCAATTGTTTTAAGGAAGAATCTTCATCTTTTTCTTCTGAATTCAAACGAAACTGGATACAGTTCATAATTGTAACTCATCTATTAGTTTATAGTTTTACTAATATCTAACAATTTAAAGGTTTACACTTAAGGAAGGAACCAAACCGTTTGAAAACATCATAAAAATAGATTTCAAAAAGGAATACAATCAAAGCTATGGACAATCCCAGAATGAGTAAATAAAATGCTCCAGTTTGTGATTCCAAATTAAGATCCGTATAGCTAAATTCCTTGGAATATGGAGTGAAGAGCCAATCAGAATTCTTATAGACATTGTTGTTTTCCAATAAAGTACGTGCCAGAAAATGGATAATAAACCCGTACTCTTTCAAATCAGAAATTTTCCGATCCAGAATTTTCTTGAAGGGCGAATTTTTATTCAGAGGTATCACCATATTCATCCTTGCATAACAATTATTAATAACCATAGTCTTCTTAACAAGGTCCTCTGGAATCGTGTCGATCTTCCCGACAAAACGCGTCCCCAAATTCTGAACGTTAACCGCAAGTTTCCCAGCTTCCAATTCTTGATTGCGTTGCTCAATAGTTTTGAACAACTTGAATCGATTCAAGAGTTCCAACAAAGGTTCATCAGTGACGGATTGTAACAAAGAGTAGGTGGCTACTGTCACCTCCCCCCAAGGCATATTCCTTTCCAAGATATCCTCCAGGCTAGCAACTGGTTTCTCAAATCGTGGTTTCGTAAAACTACTCGAATACGATGCTAGATAAGTTGTCGTTAGGAGCACTCCAGTAATGGTCGTGCTGGTCACAAGGATACGAAGGAATCTCGCTTGGGGGAATTCCGGGTTGGAGCTACCAATGACCAACTGGAGGACCCGAATCGTTGCTATCCCGAAATCCCCAGAATGCGATGTGTAGATGATACTGATGATGATCACCAAGGCGAAAATGCTTGCCCAGACTGGGAGTTGCAGAGGTTGAAAGACGAAGGTCTCCCTTGGGAGAAGGTTGGGTTTGCGGACCACGAAGGTGATGCATGCTTGAATATAAGAATCGGTGCAATCGATGTTTTGGGTGGAGACGGGAGAGTCGAAGTGACCACAAACTGCAGCGTTTACTCGTCCTTCACGTAATTCGGGGTAGGATTTCATGTGATGTCCCATTCCACGAAGCTCATAGACCCAAGGCCATGCCAACAGCTCCATGAGGAATTCGAAGACTAATTTGTCGACTCCACTGAAGAAACCTTCCTCCTTGTTGTAGTACATGTATGGGGGACATGGGAAAGCTATCACACGAAATATTTCCTCGGTCCTCTGGAAGTTGGGCTTCCAAGGGGGGAGTTTTCTGTAAGGGTGTGTGCCCTCTCGAAGAGAGACAGCAGTCATATTTTCAATGGTTGTCTGTGAAAGCAACCCTTCAAGGTTTTGCATCTGGAAGGTTATGAAGATGATGTCCAGACCTTTCATGGTTACCATTGAACTGAAAGGTTCAATAAGATTCAGCTCGTTTCTGATTGCACCTTGAAATGAGACCAAAACAAGAACTCTTTGTACTTTGAATTCCAATGAGGTGTTGATGCAATGGGTTGCTAAATCTTCGAGGGTTTCACCCACAAGCAAATATCCCGTTGGTGCATGATCATTGATCTCATGAAACGTAACAATTTTATCTTTCTCCAGAAGGTCAAAAAATAGGTCCATGAAATTTGAGTTGTTGGTAGTCATAATTATTTGCAGATTTGTTTTGTATGCGAAGACATTGTCCAAAATTTGATTGAATTGCAGTTGAATGCTTTCTGAGGTGGTTTTTTCAGCTATTAAAAGAAGGAACACTAACAAATTTTTTGTGTCCATGTTGGGAAAACTATAAATGGAGATATCTCCCAAGGAAATGACTTCCTTAATGCTTCCACCCGAATTTTTATTGGTAACAATAAGTGCGGAACTTTCTTCGAAGGTAACATTAAATGTTATTTACTTTTAACTTTCGTTATTACTTTGGAAACATTTTTCTGCTTTCATATTTAATTTGTAGTTTGGTCTAATGTCGAAGATCCAAGAATAGGATATAAAAAAACAATATGAATGTAGTTTTAAGGATTCATTGAACATCAAACCCAAATTTCTGGATGAAACCAGATGGTTCAATTTGTTCATAAATATCTTTGGCAAAAAATGTTTTTGTCAGAAAATTTGTTTGATTTTAAACTTTGGAACAGGTGAAAGTATTAAATTTGTTTCTGAGAGTTTTATGATGAATTATGAAACTTTAAAGTGACTTCAAGTTGAGAAAAGCTTTCAATAAAAGCTTGGGAAAACAGATTTAGATAAAATTGAAAATTTAACAAATAGAAAATCATAAAATGCAAAGATACATTTTGTATGATTGTTGAATATCTTCAGCTATCTTATTTAAACATCTGGGATAGTTCAATATGTCAAAGACCTAAATTAAAAAATAATCAATTTGCTCCTCAAAATCATTTTTTAGTAAACTTTAAATTGAAATCTGCCAATTCACGAAAACTAGTCTAAAAGCATTAAATTTGTCATCAAATAAATGGATTTGGTACTATAAACAGAAATGGATTCAAGTTTTCTGATATGTCACTTAAATGATAATGAGGATAATGTCGACATGATATGTCAATAAGTGAAAAAGAATAATTTCCCAGCTAAAACTTATCGTAAAATTATCATTCATTATTTCCTTTTATTCTTGCATTTTTTGTTATGGTCGATGAATCTCCGAAGGACTTCAAAATAGTAATAATATTCCTAGTTTCACTTTAGTATTTCTCAAACAAAAACGATCAGGGAAACAGCCAAACCGGAAATGAGCCAATAGAACGCTCCAGACTTTGACAAAAGTGGCAAATTCTTGTAGTAAAATTCAATTGTTGAAGTTTTACCAATTCTTGTACCAATTCAGATTTTCTTTTCGACATCTTCATGATGGTTTCATTGAAATGTGTTACATTATTTGTTAGAGGTTCATACAAATAAGCAGGATTCTTTGTGGTTTTAACTGAATTGCATTGATCTGAATTTCGATGTGTTCTAAACTTGCAATTTCCATTATATATCCAATTGGAGGATAAATATCATTTTCCAAAAAAATCTAAAGGCACACAACTCATTAAATTGGCAAAAACGTGATGATGAGTGATAAAAACTGTTAACTTGCAAAATTGAGGTTTCCAAAATCTTTGAATAAATTTAATTCAATTACAGAACATAGTTTAAAAACTCAATCTTTTTCTGTATCTAAAGAATACTACAGGATAAACTAGATTCTATTTGAAATTGTAACTCAGTTGTTCTTTTATAACATTTAATTATCAACATCTAACAATTTAACGGTTTACACTTAAGGAAAGAACAAAACCGAATAAAAACAGCACAAAAATAAATTTCAAAAAGGAATACAATCAGAGCTAGGGACAATCCCAAAATGAGTAAATAAAATGCACCAGTTTGTGATTCCAAATTAAGATCCGTATAGCTAAACTCCTTGGAATATGGAGTGAAGAGCCAATCAGAAATCCTGTAGACATTGTTATTTTCCAATAAAGTGCGTGCCAGAAAATGTATAACGAACCCGTACTCTTTCAAATCCGAAATTTTTCGATTCAGAATTCTCTTGAACGGCGAATTCTTATTCAGAGGTATCACCATATTCATCGTTGCATAGCAATCATTAATGACCATGGTCTTCTTGACAAGGTCCTCTGGAAGGGTGTCAATCTTCGCGACGAAACGCGTCCCCAAATTGTGAACGCTTATCGCAAGTTTCCCAGCTTCCAACTCCTTGTTGCGTAGCTCCATAGTCTGGAACAACTTGAATCGATGCAAGAGTTCCAATGTAGACTCATCAGTGACTGATTCTATCAAGGAGTAGGTTGCAACTGTCACCTCTCCCCAAGGCACATCCCTTTCTAAGATGTCCCCTATGGTAGCTACTGGTTTCTCGAATCGTGGTTTGTTAAAGCTACTCGAATACGATGCCAGATAAGTTGTCGTTAGGAGCACTCCAGTTATGGTCGTGCTGGTCACAAGGATACGAAGGAATCTTGCTTGGGGGAATTCCGGGTTGGAGCTACCAATGACCAACTGCAAGACCCGAATTGTTGCTATCCCGAAATCCCCAGAATGCAACGTGTAGATGATACTGATGATGATCACCAAGGCGAAAATGCTTGCCCAGACTGAGAGTTGCAGTGGTTGAAATACGAAGGTCTCTCTTGGGAGGAGGTTGGGTTTACGGACCACGAAGGTGATACATGACTGGATATAGGAATCAGTGCAATCGATGTCTTGGGTGGATACAGGAGCGTCGAAATGTGCACAGACTGCAGCATTCACTCGTCCTTCTTGTAATTCGAGATAGGATTTCATGTGATGTCCCATTCCACGAAGCTCATAGACCCACGGCCAGTCCAACAGCCCCATGAGGAATTCGAAGACCAGTTTGTCCACTCCACTGGTGAAACCTTCCTCGGGGTTGTAGTACATGTAGGGGGGACATGGGAAGGCAATCACATGAAGTACATCTTCGTTTTTCTGGAAGTTAGGCTTCCAAGGGGGAAGTTTTCTGTAAGGGTTTGTACCTTCTCGAAGAGAGGCAGCAGTCATATTTTCAATGGTTGTCTGTGAAAGCAACCCTTCAAGGTTTTGCATCTGGAAGGTTACGAAGATGATGTCCAAACCTTTCATGGCTACCATTGAACTGAAGGGTTCAACATGATTCAGCTCGTCTCCGATTGCACCTTGAAATGAGACCAAGACAAGACCTCGTTGTACTTTGAATACCAGTGAGGTGTTGATGCAATGGGTTGCTAAATCTTCGAGGGTTTCACCCACAAGCAAATATCCCGTTGGTGCACGGTTACTGATCTCATGGAACGTCACTGCTTTATCTTTCCCCAAAAGGTCAAAAAATAGGTCGATGAAGTTTGAGTTGTTGGTTGTTATAATTATTTGCAGATTTGTTTTGTATGTGAAGACATTGTTCAAAATTTGATTGAATCGCAGTTGAATGTTTTCAGAGCTCGTTTTTTCAGTCATCAAAATAAGGAACAATAAATAAATTCCTTTGTCCATGTTGAGCAAATATTGAATGAAGATTTCTTGAAGGAAATCCCTTCTTTAATGCTTTCAGTCAAGTTTTCATTGGTAACAAAAAATGAAGAAGTTTCGTCCAAGGTAACATTAAAAGTTGTTTACTTTTAATTTTCGTTATTACTTTGGAAACATTTTTGTATTTTCATCTTTAATTTGTAGTTTGGTAAAATTTCGAAGATTCAAGAGTAGGATATCAACAAAAGCAAATTGAAGAATCCTTTGATGCCCAAACTCATTTTTTGAAGATACTCTAATGACTAAATATTAATGTTTATAAACAGATTTATCAGATATGTATTTATGCCAAGAAATTATATTGTTTTTCATTTTGTAACAGGTTGAAATTATTAAATTATTTCTAAGAGTTTTATAATGAATTATGAAACTTTCAAGTTGAGAAATTTTTTCAATAAAAGATTGAGATAAAATCAATGGTTTGAAAAATATAAAAGCATAAAATGCAAAGATACATTCTCCATGATTGTTGAATTTCTTCAGATATCATATTTAAACATCTGTAATAATTCAATTGTGTCAAAAGCCCAAATTAAAAATAATTTGCCCCTCAAAATGATTTCTTTAATAAACTTTAAATTGAAATATGTCATTTCATGAAAATTATTCTAAAAGCAATAAATTTGTCATCAATTAACTGGATTTGGTACCATAAACAAAAATGGACTCAAGCCTTCGAACATGTCACATAAAGGATAATGAGGATAATGTTGACATGATATGTCAATAAGTGAAAAAGAGTAATTTCCTAGCTAAAACTTGTCGTAAAATTATCACCCATTATTTCCTTTTATTCTTGCGCTTTTTGTAATCGTCGACAAATGTCCGAAATACTCCAATATAGTAACAATATTCCTAGTGTCACTTCAGCACTTCCCAAATGAAAACGATGAGGGAAACACCCAAACCGGAAATGAGCCAGTAGAACGCTCCACACATTGAAGAAAGTGACAAATTCTTATAGTAAAACTCCTGTGAATACGGAGTGTAGAACCAATCCAATTGCTGGTAAACTTCCAAATGTTCCAGTTGGGATTTAGCAAGAAAATACTCATGAAATCCCGTTTCTCGAAGAAGTTGGATTTTCTCATCCAAAATGTGCTTGAAGGGAGAATTTTTGTTTAGAGGTATGACAACGTACATTTTAATGAAGCACCCATCAACTACCATCAACCTTTTTCGGAGGTCCCGAGGAAGGGTCTCAATCTTGGTCAGAAATCTCCTTCCAATTCGATGTACGGTCATTGCAAACTCCCTCTTGTAGAATTCCTGATTACGAAGGTGACTGTTTTCAAAATATTCGAATTTCTCAACTAAGGGGTGATATTTCTGATCGGCGAATGCCTTGAATAATTCCTGAGTGCCACGTGTCACTTCCCCCCAAGCAATTCCTCTGTGCATAAGGTCATCGATGCTTGAAACCGGATCCTTGAACCTTGGCCGAATTAAACTACTCGAATACGATGCTTGAAAAACAGTCGTTATTAAAACCCCAGTCAATGAAAGGCTTGTAGCAAGGATACGAAGAAATGGACTTTTGGGAAACCATGTGATGGAACTCCCCAGGGTCAATTGCATCACCTTCGTGAATGACCTTCCGAGATCCCTCACTCCGAAATTGTAGATTTTGCTCATTAAGACCACGAAAACAATGAGGTTCAACCATAGATATGCTTGAAAAGGTTGGAACACGAAGGTCTCACTTGGTAGAAGTTCCGGTTTCTGGACTATGAACGCAATGCAGGATTGAAGGTATCCTTGGGTTTGGTCCACGTTGTATCTACTGGTGAATGTGTTGAACTGGCTGCATAAACTCGCATTGACACTTCTATTAGCGACCTCTTCCAATGCTTTGATGTGATACCCAGGGGTTCTAAAATCGTACTTCCAGGACCAGTGGGTTAGATCCATGAGGAGTTCGAAGATTCCTTTGTCTATCCCACTATAGATACCATTTTGAGGGTTGTAGTAGATGAAAGGGTGGTAATCAAAAGCGATTACACTGAAGGTTGTGTTGGATTTTTCAAAATTTGGGTTCCATTTTGGTAGAGGTTTGAAAGGATCGGTTCCGTTTCTTAAAGAATGGATTCGTACATTTTCAATTTGAAAATTCCCCCATAAAGGATCATCTTTTAAAACGTAGGTTGCTATGATTACATCGAGACCTCCGATAAAGACCAAGTTATTGAAAGAGTCAGTTCCAAATTTTGATCTGGTCATAAAGAAATCATCATTTGAGGTTGTAAAATAGAAGATGAGTAAAGTTCGTTGCACTTTGAAAACTTTTTGGGTGCAATATTCAATAATTTTTGTAATGTTATCACCAACAATTAAATATCCTTTGGTTTCATAGATTTGGGATTCATTGAAAGATACAATGATATCTTTTTGTTTGAGAATTTCAAAGAAGATTTCTTCGGATGTTCTTTCAGACGAAGTGAGAGCTATTTCAAAATTCGTATGGTATTTGAAGACATTTCCAAAAACTTGATGAATACTCCTTTGGTTTTTAAAACATGATATTTTAGTTATTAATATCAGGATTATCAATTGACTTATTGTTATTTTATTGGAAACTGGACATTTCATTTTTAATTGTTACTGAATTTATTGCAAATGAAAGTAAACTTTTCATTTGTTGTGTAATTTGTAATATTGATGTGGTTAACGTAACGTGATTGTAAAATCTTGTTAGAAAAGGCGCACATGCATAAATTTTATGGGGATATTTAATGACAAACTTCAATTAAAATTAAATAGGTCATTTATTTATGGTATGTAGCTCCATCTGTTGGTACCAAAAGACAATACATGATGTTGATATTCCTAAAATTTTTTTCGGGACATTTCACAAATGAAACTGCAGAATGAAACAACCAAACCGGAAATCAACCAATAAAACGCCCCCGAAAGGAATTCAAGTTTCAAATCATTGTAGTGAAATTCCTGCGTATACGGAGTATAGAACCAATGAAGATGCTTGTAAACGTGGAGATGTTGCATTTGGACCTTCATGAAGAAATGGTCAATGAATCCATGCTCCATTAACAAAACAATTTTCTCATCCAACTCTCGTTTAAAAGGTGAATTCCGATTGAGAGGCATCACAACATTCATCCTCACATAACAATCCTTCAACACCAAGAGTCGTTTCATCAGTTCCGGTGGAACCGAATCAATCCTCGTGAGGAATCTCCTTCCGTATTGATGAGTGGTCATTGAAAATTGTCGATGGTCAAATTGCGCATTCCTCGTGTCGACTGATTCAAACAACTCGAACCGTTCTACAAGGGTTAACAATCGTTCGTCAGCAAGAGACCTCAACAACTCGTAGGTAGCATACGTGACTTCGCCCCATGGGACACCACTCTGGATGAGGTCTTCAATGCTGGAGATGGGTTGCTCGTATCTCGGTCGTAGAAAACTACTCGAAAACGCCGCGATGAACACAGTCGTCAGGATAACTCCAGTGAAGGACATACTCGTCACGAGGATACGCGCGAAGGGACTTTTCGGGAACCGCGCAATACACGACCCTAGGATGAGTTGGAACATCTTCGTGCAGGCCAATCCGCGATCCTTCACTTGCAGAGTGTAGATGCGACTCATGATGATGATGTTGACCATGATGGATACCCAGACGAGGGTGTGGAACGGTTGGAACACGAAGGTTCCGCGTGGCAAGAGGTTGGGTTTGCTGACGAGGAAGGTGATGCATGGTTGCATGTATCCTCGGGTTTGGTCCAAGCCTGTGGTGCTGATATATGCGTCGAATTGCGTGCAGAGGCTCGCGTTGGATTCATGTCGGATGATTTCGGCGACGGCTTTGTGTTGGTAGCCGGGTCCACGAGGGTCGTACTCCCAGGGCCATTGGGTCAGCTCCATGAGGAGCTCGAAGATGAGTTTTTCTAACCCTGCGTAAACGCCGTTGAGGGTGGTGTAGTAGATGAGTGGGCGGCAATCGAAGGCTATCACGTGGAACTTTGTGTTGGATTTGATGAAATTTGGGGACCATTCTGGAAGGGCTTCAAAGGCATTTGTACCTTCCCTTAAGGAATGGAAATTTTCTTGGGTCACTTCCAGGTTTTTCCAAATTGGGTCTTCTTTTATAAGGTAGGTTGCTAGGATGATATCCAAACCTCCCATCAGAACCATATTTCGGAATGGGTCCACGTTGAATAATCCATCATCATCAACCTCTTTAGGAGACTTTGTGAAGTAAACTATGACAAGGACCTTTTGTACTTTGAAACTATTTTGTCTACAATGTTGAGAAATCATTGTCAAATTATCTCCTACAATGAAATATCCTTTTGGTTGGTAGTTTAAGGTTGTGGTAAACGAAACTATGACATTCCCCATTTTTAAAATGTCAAAGAACTTGTCGTTTATGGTCGGGTCATTGGCGGTTAATGCAATTTGAAGGTTCGAGTGGTATTTGAAGACGTTTTTGATAATTTTTTGAAGCCCATAATTGGGTCCCATATTGATGGACCCATTTGTTATGGTTACCAAAAGTAACAAGAATTTTATTTGACGAAATCCATATTGCATTTTCAGAAAATAGGATCATTCAAAATTTTCGTTATCCATCATGGATTCAATAGGTCATCATAAATCACCAAAGTTAATTGCATCAAGCACGATTTATACAACAATGTAGTTTAAAACATTTTCCATGTTTTCACTTGCTATCAACAAATAATCCATCAAATTGCAAATTTAATATAATTACAACATTCAATTACTTCACGTTACTCCAATGAATATCATATACAACAAATTATTATCCAACAATATTAATATTCTCACATATTCGTTAAAGGTCGTTTTGAATGAAGCCTTTGAACTGGTTCAAACAAGGCTGGTTCGGATAATGATGAATCGTGGATTATTATTTAAACGAATAATTGCGTACATGTCAACCAGGAACATATTTATGTTCGTGATGTACATCATAATGCATGTATAATGTTTTTATGTACAGTCTTCCATAACCCATGAATAAACCAATGGTCCTCGTTTGGAAAAACCGTGGAAAAGTTATCACGGAAAAATTCAACGGCCGAAAATAATAAGGCTGGCTATTTATATTTAATGGAAATATATTGCATTTATATAACTACATTAAAACAATTTGTTCTAATGTTTAGACATCAAATGTCGACGAATAAGTCAAACGAAACTCGGGGAATTACATGAAATGTTGTTGTTTTTATCATTCGTTGGTTTGTAATGACTCTACATGTTCTTAATGATAGCGATTTTAATTATGTTGGTTTAATCAAACAAGTTGATTGTTTTGATTATGAAACTGTTAGGAAAATCAAGGATTCATTTGTATCATTGAAATTGCATTTTAAGACAATTTTTTTATTGTTGTCAAAAGACTTCTTTGTTCTAGTTATTTTCTTCGGTATCTAACAACGATTTCTCCTAGAAAAACCAAAAAACTGATAGAAAACCCTACTAAAAGCAAATAAAACGCCCCCATTTGGGATTCTAACCTAATGACTTGAACCCCTTCAAAATGCACATAAGGCGAATGCAAAGCATCAGCATTTCTGAAAACTTCCGGATGATCCCTCTTCGTTCTTTCCATAAAATATACAACAAACCCAACCTCCTTGACCCTTTGTATCCACAAATCCAAGATATCCTTGAAAGGAGAATTCCTCTGAAGTGGCATCAACAAATGCATGTAAGCAAAACAATCCTTAAGAACCATCGCATGGGTTTTCGCATAGTCATCCATCAGATCCATCTTGACAAAGAACCGATGCCCTAACGAATGAGCCAGGAGGGCATAACGACCTCGACCTTCCCGAAACCTTCGATTCCTCTCCTGGAGGGAACCCATCAGAATGAAGCGATCCACAAGTGGAGCAACCCTCTCATTAGTCTGGGAATTGAGGAGATGATAGCTGGAGTTCGTGGGTTCAATCCACTCGACCTTCCTTTCAAGCATGTCAGAAATGGTCAGGATTGGTCTCTCAAAACGAGGTTGTCTAAAGCTTTGTGAATATGAAGCCATGAAGCTTGGAGAAAGAAGCATCCCGTTCAACAAAGCTGTTAGCATCAAAAGACGTGGGATGCGACCTTGAGGAATTGAAGAACTGGAGCTTCCAACTGATAGTTGTATGATGGTCGTGAAACCTTCCCTCCAGCTCGTGGTCCAAGAGTAGAGGATCACTTGGGTTGCAATGGAGAAGGTTAGCAGGAGCCAGGTCGCAAGTTGTAAGGGTTGGAAGACGAAGGTCTCCAATGGGAGTAGTTCGGGTTTGTGTACGTAGAAGGTGATGCATGCTTGACCATATGGTACAGAGTGCTCCAGGTCGTATCGGGCGGTGGGGCTGTTGAATTGGGCACAGATGGTGGCGTCCATCAAGAGGTCCTCCACTTCTTGTAAGGCTTTCGTGTAGTATCCGAATGGGCGTGGGTGGAAACGCCATGGCCAGTGGGTTAGGTTCATGAGGAGTTGTACCATGAACATTTCGAAACCTCCGTAGAACCCTTTTTCGTTGGAGTAGTAGACGTAGGGTTCGCAGTCGAAGGCGATTAGGTTGAATACTTTTCCGGAAGTTGTAAAATTCGGGGTCCACATTGACATTTGCTCCATGGGTTTGGTACCATATCTTAATGAGATGGCTTCGAATGATTTTGGTTCTGGAAGTTTCCATTTTGTTTGACTTTGTTTTGAAAACTTCATGATTATGATGTCAATTCCTTTGAGGTCCACTAATGTTTTGAAAGGTTCAATGTAGAATACGTTTCTGAGATCCTCGTTTTTCTGGGATAAGTAAACGATGACAAGAGATCGTTGAACGAGGAATTTGTTTGATGATGTGGCAAGTTTGAGGTTTTCAATGTCGTCATCGATTAGAAGATATCCGGTTGGAGGATAGTTGTTTATAAATTCATTGGAGAAGACAATTTGTTTAATTGCATTTGTCTTCTGCAAATTTTCCATAATCATGAAATAATCAAAGTTGTGAATTTGATTTCTGGATTTCAAAATCAAAATATTTGATTTGAACCTATAGACATTATCCAGAATTTTTGCCAAATCATTATTAACTTGAGGAATTTCCAAATTCGTACACATTTTGTAACAACAGATAACGATCAAATAAAAAATAACTTGGGAAAATGACATTTCTTAATGTCTAGAATTCAAAGTGCAATCTCAGCAATAACATTTCTTCATTCTTTCTTTACTTTTTGTTTTTGTAGTTTATTAAAGCTTTCTAAAAGCAATCAGTAATGATTATGGGTTGGAATAATGATTGTTTCATTTATTACATAAAAATGTAAATATGTATAAGTTAATGATAGATTTGTAATGTATAAAACAGTTTTCATTATGTTTATCGATAAAATTGGAAATTATTGTTTGTTTCATCAATAACAATCGTTTTTGTTATTTTTAGAAAAATCCAGAAATTCAATCATCACAAAAATATTTCAATTTCATTTTGAAAACTTATTAGTGTTCCAACAGACTTAATTTGATGGATACTTTTTCTGAAGGTGGTAAAATCCTGAAGGGTTATTCTCAGAAATAGTAAATTGAATGTTAACGACTTGACAAGTTGTAGCAACAATTTCATTCTTTTTAAAACTCCTTGTTAACTTCAATTAACAGTTGTAAATATTTTCTTTGTAATCTGACTTTCTGGATCATTCAGATCCATCGATTGAATATGAATGTGAACAAGCAACTACTAAAACATTATTCAAACCAGTTTTGAAAATCACTGTTCTGTATCTTTATTACTAAAATACCCAAAAACAATTTCACCCAATAATACCAAAAAACCAATTAGATATCCCACAAACAACAAGTAGAACACCCCAATTTGGGACTCCATCTTGATAACCTGAACACCCTGAGTATAAACATAAGGCGTAGTGAAACCTTCAGCTTTCCTGAAGAGATCCGGTTGATATCGTTTTGTCTTCTCCATAAAATAAACAGGAAACCCACTTTCTTTGATTCTATAGATCCATCTATCCAACTCAGCCTTAAAAGGCGAGTTCCTCTGCAGAGGCATCAGCATGTGCATATACGCGAAGCAATCCTTCAGGACCATCGCATGCGTTATCACGTACTCGTCCATTAGGTCCAACATGGAGAAGAAGTCATGGCCCAATGACTGAGCCAGCAGCGCATATCGACCTTGACCCATACGAAACTTCCGGTTCCTCGCTGAAGATGTCTTCGTCAGGACGAAACGATCCACTAGGGGTGCAACCCTCGCATTCGTCTGGGAATTGAGAAGATGGTAACTGGAGTTGGTGTTCTCTGTCCACGAGATGTTACGTTCCAACATATCCGCGACAGTTAAAATGGGTTCCTCGAATCTGGGATAGCGGAAGCTATGGGAATAGGATGCCATAAAGTTCACAGAGAGTAGCATCCCATTCAACAAGGCTGTCAAGGTCAAGATTCGCTGGATTAGATCTGAAGATATATTTGGGTTGGAACTGCCTACAGATAGCTGAAGAATGGTCGAGAAGGCGTCCCCCAAAGTGGTCGTACACGAGAACAGAAGTATTAAGGTCAGGATGGATGCGGCTAAGATGACCCAGACCCCGAGTTGCAACGGCTGGAAGACGAAGGTCTCCATTGGGAGCAATCTGGGTTTGTGCACGTAGAAGGTGATGCAAGCCTGAGCATAAGGCACTGAATGGTCCAGGTTGTAGCGAGCTGTGGGGCTGTTGTACTGGGAACAAATCGATGAATCCACTAAATGGTCCTCGACTTCTTCCAATGCCCCAACGTAGTATCCTGGAGGGCGTGGGTTGAAACGCCACGACCAACGCGTCTTGTTCATTAGTAACTCCACTATTAGTTTCTCAAACCCAGCATAGAACCCTTTTTCTTTGGAGTAGTAGAGATTTGGTTGACAGTTAAACCCAATGAGATTGAAGACCTTCCCAGAGGCTGCGAAATTCGGGGTCCATCTTGAGAGCTTTTGGGTAAGGGTTGTGTCAGGTCTTAAGGACACACCCTGGAGAAAATGGAACTGGGAGAGGCCCCATTTTGTTTGCTCTCCCATCGAAAACTTCAAGATAACGATGTCGATTCCTTGAAGATCCACCAAAGTTTTGAAAGGTTCTGTGTAGAATACTTTTCTGGGATCCTCATTTTCTTGGGAAAGATAAACAATTACAAGGGTGCGTTGAACTAGGAACTTGAATGAAGATGTGGCATTTTTTAAAACTTGAAGGTCATCATCAATTAAGAGATATCCAGTTGCAGAATAACTGTTTAAATATCCAAAGGAGAAGATGATTTCGTTAAGAGCACTCACTCGATGTAAATATCCCATGAATCCATTGAAATTTGGGTTATCAATTTGTCTCTGATTCAATACCAAAATATTTGTCTTAAATCTATAAACATTATTCAATATTAAAATTAATTCATTCGTTATAGAAATATTTTGATTGTTGCACATGTTGCAACAACTTGTTATAAGGATCAAGGTGAAGAAAGCTTTCAAAAAGGACATTTCTGAATCAGGATGAGAAATGCACTTCCTGAAATGACATAAAACGATGAGGTTTTATTCATTATTATTTTTTGTGCATTGCTTTCTAAATGCTATCAATGATGATTACAAGTTGTAATTTCCTTCATTTATTATAAATTATAGCATTTACCATTCTAAATGTAGGTAGCAATATTTATGGCTGGAATTTTGAGATTACACATTCTGGATTACAATCTAAATTCGGGTTAAATTCGCCTCGGTAATAACAATTATTTATCAGATAATAAAATTTCTAACACGTTGGATAACAATCTCGTAAACCAGCACTAAAAAGCTAAGGATATAACCTCCAAAAAGTAGATAGAATGCCCCCATTTGGGATTCCAACTCCAAAACCTTCATACCAAACTCATAAACATATGGAGAATGCAATGAAGTAATATTTCCAAAACCAATATTCTCTAAAGTTGTTTTAGTAAGAAAATATTCTATGAAACCACTCTCAATAAGGCGATGTATCCAAACATCCAGCACCTCCTTGAACGGGGAATTCTTCTGAAGGACCATCGTCATATACATGACAGCATAACAATCCTTCAGGACCATAGCGTGTCTCCTCATGTACTCATCCAAAGAATCGACCTTCGCAAAGAACCGTTGATTCAACACATGAGCAATAACACTAAACCCTCCTTGGGCTTCAGCAAACCTCTGATTGCGTTCCTCCAAGCTACCAACATAAACAACACGATCCAGAAGCGCCTTGAGATGTTGATTTGTTCTGGAACGTAGCAAATTGATGGTTGCATTCGTGGGTTCCCCCCATCCCACCTCCATATCCAACATGTCCTGGATGGTGAGGATGGGTCTCTCGAAACGTGGACTTGTAAAACTGCTCGAGTACGACGCCATGAAGTTCGTCGTCAGAAGGATACCACTTAGCAAGGTGGTCAGAGCAAGGATACGATGCATTCGAGTGGTGGGGATGCTATGGGCTGAGTTCCCAACTGTCATTGGAAGGATGGACAGGAAAGCTATCCCAAGGGTGATGTTATAAGAGAAAAGGATAGTGACGATTGTGATGACGAGGAGTAGAAGACACCAGGTGGAGAGTTGCAAGGGTTGGAAGACGAAGGTTTGCTGAGGGAGCAACCTGGGTTTGTGCACGAAGAAGGTCACACAGGTTTGTGCATAAGGTGTGGTCCCATCGAGGTCGTATTGCTGTAAGATGCTCTCGAACTGGGAGCAGACACTCGCGTCCACTGAGTTGTTCTGCATCTCTTCCAAGGCGCGCTGGAAGTACCCGAAAGGGCGAGGGGTGTAGCGCCAAGGCCAATGGGTTTGGTTCATCAGGTGTTGTAGAAGAAGGTGTTCGAAGCCACTGTAGAACCCCTTCTCGTTGGTGTGGTAGAGGTATGGGCGACAGTTGAAGCCGATTATGGTGAAGGATGTCCCATTTGGGGCGAAGTTGGGTGTCCACATTGGGAGCTCTTCCATGGGGGTTGTCCCAGGTCTTAGGGAGATTGCTCCAAGGAGGTTCACATGGGTGAATTCCCATTTTGAATGTTTTACCATCCAGAAGTGAAGGATAATGATGTCTACTGCTTTTAAGTTCACCAAGGTTGTAAATGGTTCAACTTGGAACGAATTTCTGAGATTGGTCTCATGTTGAATTGAAACATTTGAAAGATAACAGATTACCAGGGAACGTTGTACTTTGAATTTGAAAGTTTCAGAAACCCTTCTTAAATTGTCAATGTTGTCACCAATGAGGAGATAACCAGTTGCAGAAAGGTCTCGCAAGTTTCCGAATGTAACTGCAATTTTCTGGGTTGCACAGTGTAAATGATCCAGGAAATCCTCGAAAATATTTTCTGTATTTTCTGTATCCAGGATACAAATATTTCTCTTGTATTTGTAGACATTGTCCAAAATTAAGGCAACATTTTCGTACCAATGAGATCCATTGAAAATATCCAATTCACTATCAAGTCCATAAAAAGTTTGAATTAAAAATAAACAAAGAAATATTCTTACAAGTTTCATATTGGAGCAAAAATAAAACCAGGGCGAAATTTACTCAAACATTTCCGGATATCTGTTATCCATCCCTAGTATAAGATACTTTTAGGACATAATTCTAGCCCTTCATCTTCACTAAACGTAACAATTGTATTTATGATTGATTGAATTCTTTGGGAATACAAATAAATATCAAAATCGATACCAGTACACAAAAAATTACTTCGAAATACTAATTGCATGCTGAAAGGTGATAAACTTGCACGAAAAGTAATCATTGGAGGGGTTTTTAATATCAGAAATTACGTGGAATATTCAGAATTGTTTGAAAACAGTGGTAATGAAGTCAAAAACTTTGAGATTGAGAAAACACGTCATTAGCTGATTTGAAACGCAATTTCTCGTGCATCTATGACGCCGTCCAGAATTTGGCAACATGCATCCGAGCGTACGAACGTATTCCATCAATTTTCTGTATCACTTCCAGCGCGCGAAAAGCACTACAAAAACGCTCCTGCTAACTAATGCTGCACAGCAATGAAACTTTCTAAACGTACTTTGCATACATATAAATAGCGTTAAATTTATTTATAAAACGAGCCGCGAAAGCTCTTGGCAGAGCGCAAGCAATTTTGTAGCAAATTTGTAAATTTCAACATTTTTTCCCACGTTCTGCAAGGCGGCAACAAATTCGTGAAAATCCGAAACGAAACACTATTATTTTCGTGGGAGCTTTATGTTCTTACATTTTGCCGGTTTTGAACGAGGGCGAGGTCGGGGGAGACCGACTGGCGGATCGGGGTTGATCGGGGGTGAACGACTAAAGCATCGGGGTGGATCGACGGAGGTCGTCCCATATCGGGGGCGATCGTCTGGAGCGTCGGGGGGATCTCGAACCGGTATATCTGCACTAAAACTTAGATTTCGAGCTTTTGGAGAAGGAAGTTTAAGGGAAAACTTGTACGGAACGTCTTCCGCGTAGCTGCGCATCGAATCGTTTATACACGGAATCTAATTAATGATCCTTCAGCGATCTGTCATCGATTGCGTGTAGCGTGGCGGCTATTTCGGGCGCTCGCGGGCAAATATCCTCGCGATTTGCGCGCCACACGAAGGTCAGCGCATATTTATGGCCAAAATTTCGAATCGCGACCGTCGCCATCGCCTGCATTCGCATCATGGCGGCTATCATCACGCTGATGATTCACCCGCATCACGCTTATTTATATTTTGGCCAAGATGCTTTCCGCGCATGGAAAGCTTTTTCGGCCGATTCGGGAGATGTTTATTGTTGATGTTTGTGTATTGCTTTGGCAATCAAAACAGCTCGGATTGATCTCTGAGATGGTCGCATTTCGTGTATGATGAGTGTGCTTACAAATGTCTTTGTGGTCGTTTTTGTCGTGGTGGTCGTCTCCTCTTTGTCCCATTCTTGAAAGTACTCCATTGTGCATAATAGTTTCTGTATGATAGTGTCCCGGGAAACTTGTGGGTGCACTTCAAAGTTGGGCACTGAACTCTTAAGTGTATTGTTTGTGGGTGAATTTCGGGTCAAGTCGATCACTACGTTGTCGAATTGTCTTTGGTGTCTTAAGTACAGTTTATGGATGTCATGGCTGCAGAAGTTTCACGCACGGCTCGCTGCATGCGACTAAAGTCACTCGCTCCTGCCGGATGGATACACCGAGCGAAATCCCGGCGTTATCCTTGTCGCACACCCATACACACGCACACATTTTGTATAAACATCCATCCTTTTCGTGCCCGCATGGTTCCCGATTCGTGTGCTTTTCCCGAAAAGTGTGTAAACATAGCGCGGACGCAAACCAAAATAATTTCCAACGTGTACGCGATGATGACTTTCGGGCGGCCATGTCGCGTCCTGCGGGATACGTTTTTTGCTCCTGTGGTGCGCGTGCCTGTGATGTGTTCCGTATTGTCGGCGCAAAAGATTCGCACAGCGTTTTGGCACGTACAAGAACGGCCAAAGGTGGGAATCGGATAAAATCGCATCAATTTATGCCCGGCATAATAAAAATAATTTCGCGTGAGTAACGGCCGAATAAAATGTTTGATTTACTTCGCGGCGAGTGATCGCGTCGTTCTAAACGGCCGGCGTAAAATATTTATTGCACGCAAATGGAGCAAAGATAAACAAACGGCCTGGGGTGGAGACGTTTTGTGGTTTGCATTGGTTACCAAACTTCATGTTATAAAGATTAATTCATTATTGAACTGTCCTTGGATCTAACTCAAACTTAACAAAAAAAAAAGATTTTGCAAGAAAGAAGTTTTCTATTGATTCAAGGACCTTTTAGATATAACTGATGAAAATTGCTGGGGATTGATCAAATATTGTATGGAATTGTTGGGGATACAGAATCAGAAATCAAAGTCAAAATCAATTCTAAAAGAGCATTTAAATCTTGCCCCTTTTGACAATCTACAGGCTTAAGGATCTTAAAGAATATTCAAATTACATTTTCAGATTATATCATTCCAGTTCACATTACAAGGATTAAGTTTTCTCAAATATACTTGGAAAATACTGATCGTCCTCTACATCTTCACTCTTTATCTCCTAGACCCTAAAGGATTGTGGTCCTTTTTATTAGTCAACCAGTGTCCTATAAGAAAGTTTCTACCTTTATCAAATTTACTTCAAATAGCAAATTTTCAAAAAGATTTCGTCAATGAAACCTTAATTTCCTAAATTTTGTTTGTCCAACAATAATCAACAAGCATAGTCGTTAAAAACTAGTTGTTGATTGAAATACAGCATAGTAAACTTAAATTTTCAATTCTACATCTTCTTTGTCAAAAAATCACAGTAATAAATGTATTCTCAGATGTAAAAATTCATCTGTCAACTCTAATATTTAACCCAAGATGTTAAAATAATTATTTTCTTCATTATAAACAATTCTGAATTGGACTTAGAGCTAACTTTCAAATGGTTTATGATTCTATCAGGACTAAAGCCAAAAATTTGGAACTTGAAATATTTAAGGTGCAATTCTGTTGATTGTTCTTTGAATCTTCAATTTTGATCACCTTCATTCGACAAAGTTGTAGGTTTTTTGTAGGTCTAAGAAAACTTCTAGTATCTTCCCAATTACCATATTTTATATGGTAACCAAAAAAAAATTTTACAAGGGTCTTTTTAACAATGCTAATCGTTTAGCCCTTTTAGGATTAAAACTTGATTCAATATTTACATGAATTACAAATACGAAATCAAAAAGTAACCTTAAAAACAGGAAGATCAATATTCAGAATGAGATACAAAACAAAGTTTTTCAGTTTCCAAGAGGCTTTCTAACTTATATTTGAGAATGCTCAAATGTTTAATTATAGTAAAACTACATCGAGAAGATGTGAAGTTTGAAATTTCATATTAAGAAGCCCTTTTTCTTTGGTTGAATATAAAATCACAAATTGCAGAATTTCTGATTAGAAATGTTATTAGCATTAGTCAGAATATTGAATAGAATTGAATCTTCCCTCAACAACAACTATTAATTTGGATTCTTATACTCATTCCCAAAAAATCGACTTGTTATTTGATGTATGAAAAGATCAAAAAACAATTAGATATAGATCAGGATTAAGAGTATCCCAAATTTGATTTTATTATTATAAGTCTAGTAGCATTAATAAGCTTCTTGAATACAGCTATCCTGAAAGATTCTGAAAGATTATATGTATGAAAATGATTTTTGAGAAGATCTGAAATATAGTAAAATTGATCCAAGATCGGAACAAATCTCAGGATCAAATATCCGAAAATCTTCATTTTTTTAAACATTCAAAGAAGATTCAAATATCCTAGAGTGAACTTATTTCATAAGTTTGTTAATGCTACAATTTTTTTTGAATTCTGAATCTGAAATTTTAAAAACAATTTTCAAGTTGTCCTTTTCAGAAGACTCTTGTAAAATGTTGAAATCATTTCAAATCTTGCAACTTCCAACTTTTGAAATTCTACATTTCCAACACTAACAAAAAATCTGACAATCTGACATGAAAATCATCCTTTGGGAGCAGAGGACAATTACCTAGTTGTACAATCTACACGTTAACAAATCGTTAATTTTATGACGACAATCAAAAACCGCTTCCATCCATCCTGGAAACGCTCAGCAATATTTTCGCTTCTTCCCGAACGAAACACTCACATCTCCTGTGCGCATTCAACATAATCCCATTGGACAACACACAAACCAACATGTGAAATCACTTCCAGAACATCGAAGATCCGCGCGACTTCTCACTGCGCATGCAACCGCGCTGACAGCTTAATACCTCGTAAAGTATGTCTTCAATCCGCGTTTCCTGTTTGCGCACGCAGCCAAATCAACTAATCGCCTCCCGGGCGTCCCTAATCCGGCTGGCTCGCTGCTTGCAACATTTGAGCGAAACGATGGGAGACAACTTACTAATTGCCGCGTGCGTTACGCGCGCGTTTTTATTGCGATTTTATTGTTGCAACGACAACCACAGCGGCTATTTTCGATCACGTGTGGACGCATGCTGCAGCGTGCGGATGAAATGTGGGGAACTCCTGCAAGGGATTAGATTTTTCCGCGTTTCTTCGTTTCGCCTTCCTGCTAGACACAACAGTAATTTATCGTGGAAGCGGACACTTTTCTTGCAGGAAGCGTCATAGTGCAGAGGTCTATTTTTGTTTTCACATTTATTTTAAAAATGACTGCAGCTAGAGTGATGCTAGAAGTCTTTGAGAGTTCATGGGTTCATCCTGAGATGAAGGTGACAGCATGAAACGAGCTAAACCAAATGATTTTCCAAATTTGAATCGTTAAAAGCGTTTGAATGTAATTATTCAGTTTTAGTACCATTAACAACCATAGGTGGCGCTAGTTTCCAAGTAACCATTTATTGTTTTATTATGTAATTTTGAGTTCCTAGGGGAATATTTCTACGACTGGGAATGTACCAATGAGAAATTGTATAAATTGTTGCTATTTTTGCAACAAATTAGTAATCAACAAGTGGTGTTATCTGTTTGACAGATGCCAAAGTTCCGTTAGCTACTCATTCGGTAATTATTATTAATCTCAATATTTATCTTCAGAAACCAGTTATATTTCATCTACTTCTTTAATTATCACCACCTTTGTTTATATTATTGCATATTATCACACTTTGTTTACAACAGTAGTACCAATTAACAACCATAGGTGTCAAAATGGCGCTAGTATACATTTAGCAATCTCTTGTTTTATAATGAAATATTAAGTTTCTAGAGCAAACTTACTATGGCTGAGGCTGTAATAGTAAGATTTCATGTATATTGTTGCTAATTGTTCAATAATTTGGTGACCAACAAGTGGTGATATCTATGGGACAGAAGCCACAAGTTCTGCAAGCTACTCTTGCAATAATTAGTCTTATTCTTAAAATATATCTTCAGAAACTAATTACATCTCTTCTACTTCTTCAATTATGACCTAATTTGTTTATATTATTGCATATTATTATTATTCTTTGATACCATAGTAGTACCAATAACGACCATAGGTGCAAAAATGGCGCTAGTGTACAATTAGCCATTTCTTGTTTTACAAAGAATTATAGAGTTTTTAGGGCATAATTGTAACATCAGAGGTTGTAGCAGTAAGATTCGGTATTAATTATTGCAAATTCTTCAACAATTTGGTAACCTAAAAGTGGTGATATCTATGTGCCAGTAGCCAGAAGTTCTGCAAACTACTCATGCATTAATTAGTCTTAATCTGAATATTTACCTTGAGAAATTAGCTACATATCATCTACATCCACGATTACGATCTCCTTTGTTTATATTATTGCAGATTATCACTTTTCTTTGACACCAGTAGTACCATTAATAACCATTGCTGCAAAAATGGCGCTAGTGTACAATAGAACATTTCTTGTTTTACGTTGAATTATGAAGTTTCTATGGCAAAACAGCAAAAGTAGAGGTTGTAGCAGTAAGATTCCGTGTAAATTGTTGATTCTTTAACAATTTGTTGACCAAAAGGTAGTGATATCTATGTGACAGTAGCCAGAAGTTCTGCAAGCTACTCATGCAATAATTAGTCTTAATCTTAAAATATATCTTCAGAAACCAGTTACATCTCATCTATTTCTTCGATTATGAGCACCTTTGTTTATTTTATTGCATATTATCACCCTTCTTTGACAACAATAGTACCAATAACAACCATAGGTGTTAAAATGGCGCTAGTGTCCAATATAGTTTTCTTTTGTTTTTTTTATGAAATTTATTTCCTACTGATTTAACTAATGATTAATTTTGTAGTCCAAAAATGCAATGCTTGGATAACTCCCCAGCTCGTTTCTTTATCCGGCCCATTGAAAGCGTTGTCTGCATCATCCCAACTCTTGGACCGATAGCATCCAAGCTTGTCGGCAAAGTATTAATAGAAGTTGTAACTTGCACAGATATGATCATTGGGAATCGTCGCAAAATCCGTACACAAACAGCAAGCAAATTTCGCATTTGTCGCTCTTGCTCAAAATTCGAGCCGCCCGCACCTGTCGTTGATAATTTCGCAATTTGCCAAGCATCACGAACCACAATCTGCAATAATGGGCATTTATGACCATGTTAAAGAGCAGCGTCGAAAGCTATTTCCGCAAAATTTGAAAAACTTCACATTTACGACTTATAACTTTGCCAGAGTGAAGTTCAAATTGGGTTGGCATTAATTAAGCGAACTTGTGCAATAAATTATCTTTCTTGGCATTCGGATACTTTGCGCGTGCACAGAGATCTCAGATAGCTGAGGAAAACGTACTAATAAGTGGAAACCTTGAAAGTTTTCCTGGCACTTTCAAGTTCGCTTCGCATATGTCTGCATGAAATCATATGATTTGTCTGGACGTTCAAAATATTCGAAGAAAAATTCGAAATCAATGAGAAGTTTCAGCAATTATGGGCGATAAATAATCATTATTTTAGTTGGGCGTTTAGTCCAAGATGAAAAAGATGCGTCACGTGCGATTTTTGGCAAGTAGAAATAAGGACTTTACGACTTTTGTGATCTATGGTTTGAAGGTGGTTTCTGTACGCGAAGAAAGCTATCATTTAGCCTCCAATTGACGCCCCAATGTTTAGTCTGCACTTGGAAATTACCTTCAGGAGTTCATTGCCATTTCCGCATCCGGAAACCTGAATTTAAACAATTGAAATCTGGAGAATTTCAAAGACCATATTTGCAAATAAGACTGTTTGAACAATCATGGCTGAAACAAAGGATGAGATATTTTCACGGGAAGGTAAAAACCCACTTGTTATTATTGCCAAAAAGCTGTTATTCAACAGGATTCAAAGTTTATTCGCGTGGAGGTTGATGCGATGATTCAATCTAATCCCTGGTTGATGAAGGCATCGCATTTTTGCTGATTTCTCGCTCTATTTTCGCTGATTGAAAACATGCGTGCTGCGCACGATGAATAATAAAACTGTCGCATCCAATCTGCGGTCGAGAAAATTGTGAAATTCGCGTTGTGGACGACAATTTTCGTCAGGTCGACGTGAATGTTTCGCATAGTTGCCTTCGCATTGATCATTCGCTTGTTATTCCCTGATAACCTTCGGGCGTACGCTGTATAAATAAATGTGCGCGTCTGCCGACCACAAACAAAATATTGCAAGGCACGAAAACCGGGAACAAACAGATAATGAAACGAATTCATTGAAATTTGCGAAAATATTCCAATGAGTTGGTGTAGACATAGGCAAAACGCAATGCTTCTCGTGTATGTCGGGTTACATACTCTTAGCTAGGGTTATAATGAAATTCAATAGTAAATTCCTTTTAGACTATTTTCATCGAATGACTACAGTTATTTCGCATTCAGTTAGGTGTAATTTTAGCGTGGAATCGATGGATTGATTGTTTACCGATTGATGTGATATTAATAGATGTGTTGGGTGTAGATAGGTAAGTTACATGGTGTTCTTTAATGAGAATCGAATATGTATTTTTGGTATGTTGGATTAACATGTTATTGGTATTTCTAGCAGGCTTCATGTTTTGTTATTTGGTCTATACAATCCAAAAACAATTTACTATAATGGAAACAAACGATAGAAGGTGAATATTAACAAATGCCTAACATTGAGAATCTGACAAGAATCTCTCACAAATGAAGTTTGCTCAATCAAATTGCTCATCAAAAACATGGAATGTGCTCATAATTAGAATAGAATGGTCAATGTTCTTCCTGGTCTACAATAATCTCTAAATACTTGGACATCTTGAATGGTACAATCAGTACAACTGGAAAATGATGAAGCCCCAAATCCAGTACTGCTCTTCTTTGGTTCGATAATCTCTCCCTAGCATTCTAACAGTATTTGATCATTTTACTATAACCTATAGAAAGGAAATTTCTTCCTCAAAGCTTTTTTAGTCACTTGTTGGTAGTTATTTTAATGTATCAAAGGCAAAGTCATTTAATCTCTTATTCAACTCAACTATGAGAAAAATACTGTTAGCAACAAATGTTTTTCTGTGTTGCAATGCTATAGAATATTCTTTATTCAATCCCCAAAATCTATAAGGACTATAAATACTGTTGTGATGATATTTCATCATATTTATTGAGTGGATCTGCTGTTGAAGACAGAGGCGCGTTACACAGTTGTGAGGCCCTAGGCAAAAAGTAAAATTTGAGGTCCTAGACAAAAAATAAAATTTGAGGCCCCTATCCTAAAACACACTTGTGGTATTTACCCCCTTATCTATACACAATTTTTTATTTTATCCAACCTACACCGTCAATAAACCAATTGGGACTGCAGAAAGGGTCTTTTTCTTAGGAAAAATGTATTTATTGATATGTAATAATGTCTATGTGGCTCCTATTGAGAGGCCCCTAAAATTCCGAGGC
>JARJDZ010004507.1:0-24595 GCA_030264555.1 Aleochara sp. GC000083 | reverse complement strand
ATCAAACAAAAACGTCAAAATCAAATCCACTGATGAAGGCAAAGCGTCGCCGAAAATCGATTTTGGAGATAAAATATAACAACAACAAATATAAGATAAGTGCTATTCTTTCATTTTTTTGTAGAAATGTTTCCGAAATTGTTTACATGAAATTTAAGATGTATACAGATGAAGGTTTAACTCCGCTATACCCGTCCCAAGCCGGGGGCCTTATCATGCAAGAGATAAGGAAGGAGGAGGGTTCGAGGAGTAACACCTCGTTAAAAAACCAGGGTTTAACTGGTCCTGTTGATAGCACCCTGTAAGGGCTCCTGGTCCAGGGTTACAGGACATTTAGCAACAACAACTTTTCAGAAATAGTTAATGTAAGTTATCAAATTTTTGTGTCATATAAATTGGTACTATGATGGTCTGTTCACTGATGGTAGGTAGATCTGCGGACCATCAACTATTCAAGGAAATGGGAGGCCCCTTCTTGCCCAACCTTTGGTTCAGAGTCCAGGAATCCAGGTTCCAGTAGCACGGCGTTGCTACCATCATCTCTTCAAGCAAATCTCAAGGTATGTTACAACTTTTACAATTAATTCAATAATTCCGGATAGCAATTCAATTTAGTAAGAGGGTAGTACGTTTATATCCCTTACACTTCAGTTAGGGCAGTCCGCTATTCGAACCAATAGAGTCTTCAAAAGTATAAGTAAAAAGTTTCGTTAAACTACAATTCGTGTGCGGGCGTGATAATTGGCATTTCCAACAAAAGTCAAATGGTAAATAAAATTCGTTTTCCGTCATAATCGCGGTGGATAAAACCATCCAGAGGGTTCCATCTTGAGGGCTCATCGTTGGACATGACGGCAGGAGCAGCACCTCATCACTCTCAGAAGACGTCGCCCGTTTTCTCGTTTTCTGGGAGTTGGATTTCTAAAGGTTGGTTGATAACATTCTTGAAACACTTGGTAAATTTATAGTTAGACAACTGTTTGACATGTCTTTTATCAAAACGGTCACAATTTTCTTCTTTATCAATTGAGACCATTTGATCTTTGATCAACCTTATCGTTCAAAAGCTTCAATCGATTGAAGCAAACCCTACTAAACGTAAAAATACCCCTTGAAATAATTAACATCTATGAACTCTTATTGGGAATTACGAGTACTTGAAGACCATTTGGAGACGTGTGCACGTCGTTCTTATCAAGATAAGAGCTTCTTCAGCCGTTGTACCTTGTTCGGCGTAACCTCATCATCGTTTGATGCTCTTACCAGGGATCGAACGTGATCTCCTTCTTCAGTCTGTGTTTTTTTTTTATCCCAAGCGACTTCGAGTCTGCGACCAAGGTACTTCAATTTTATACGAAACAAACTCGAAAGAAACCCGCAATGCCCGACCATAAAGAAACTATTTGCGGGGGACCATGGTAATTAGTGCCTCATTTAGCCGTCCCCTTTTTTTCTTATATTATTTTTCCATTTGCCCGCCGTTTTTATATCGCTCGCTGCAATGAATTCTTATTCGAGCTACTCGGTCGCTCGCAGTCGTTCGGCTTGCTAATTAGCAAGCTGTAGTCGCACAATATAATCGACGAAGCGGGGGCGGATGGGGCGGCGGATTTTCGGTCATTGCTTGGAAGTGTATTGTAGTCGGGAGGAATGTACACTCAGTGGACGGGGTCGGTACGACCGGTGGTTTTAGCAAATTGGAATAGAGAGGCGCAAACGCGGAAAATCGAAGGAAGCGGCGAAGAAATAAACTTTCATTAAACCTAATGGAGGCATGTAAATTAGTGCGGCTAAAAAGGAGCTTAAGTGGACACAGCAGCAGCAACTCGTAGTGGGTCCGAATGGCCAGCGATAAAACTCTTTTTAAGCTTTTGTCCACTTCCTATATCCGTATGAACGTGTATGTGAACGTGCAACTTCAAACGAATTAAAATTTGAACGCAAATACGGCCGAACGTAAAGTTGCATGCGAAAAGAATGTAATAAGCATAGAAAAAATTAAATAACGAGAAGATTGTAATAAAATATTTTCCGTGCCGCAAACGAGACGAGTGAACGAGCGAATTTTTAAATATTTCGATGGGCGAAAATAATTCCCTTTTATCCAGCCGCGTACGCGCGTGTACACACGGAAAATTATTAGGAAGTTGTGCGAAATTAAAGTTGAAAATTTCCCCGACCATATTCGCCACACAAATACCACATACAATTAAAAAGTGAAACTTTTGCCCTCTTCCGCGCTTGATTGGCAAACTTTCCGTGATGCTTGCCGTCCACATTGCGAACTTCTAATGATTATATAACTAAAAAACTCCAAGTCGGAGAGTTTCACTGATATTGGACGCTGTTAATTGCTTCAATTTTACCCTTTAATTAAAAATGACGAAACAAGACTGTATGCACATTTTAAATGCTTGCAAAAGCTAATGCAACAATGGCAAATTACGTCAACGGTTTCTGTTGCCATAAATTAATTTCCGTATTTTACGGCTTCGATGTGCGCTATCAGTCCATCTATAAAAGTTTACTTTTCGTCCTGCACGTTGAGGAACTCGAAGAAAAAAGAAATATTTAAGTGTGCTATCTTCATTTTGTTAGTTCGCTATTGGTCCTCACACGCCGACGCATTTCCAGCCGCCCCCGAGAGCCAAACGATCACCAGACAGACCAAGAAACAAAGGGCACAACTCGCTAAACATAAAACTTCTCTTGGGCCTCCGACGTGCGTTTTTATGTCTTTCTGCCTTCAGGTACTAAAAAAACACAAGGTATAAACTTCACCTTCTCTCACGTGTAGCGCCCGACACTGGGGCCGTAGTGACCCACTAATTTTTGAATATATTTCATCCCGGGAAGGCTTGCAGCCGATTTTAATTGCATCTGTTGTTTGTTGCCCGTCACAATTAACAGCGGCACTGCCGGTCATATAATTGCATGAATTATTGCGCTCGGCATGAATTATATGCGCCCAGTCGTAGAAATGTTGTTCTAGGTGTGGGCCCGGACGATTGGTTCGTACCTCGTTTTCTTGTCACTCTTGCTGGGAAAAAAAGTGAAATAACTTGGTCATTATTACGTCGTAACCTAACAAGGCACCGAACTTGCACGTAATAGAAATGTACGCGTGTACTTAACGTATCCTAATGGGCTTATAATACTGCTATATGAGTGTAGAAGAAGAAAGCTTTAATAAAGCATAATTTATAAGGCGATTTATGCGCTAGATTCGCCGGAGAAACAATGGCTTTTCCTTCTGGTAGCGTTGTTATTGTAATTACTTGGTGTATTTTCGTGAAATTGCTTTATTTGGCTGAATTTCACTGAAACTTTTATTGCTCAGTTGTATTTAACGTAATGATTATTGTTATTTCAATTCTGCTTCTTTTTTATACCATTACATCCACTATTAAATTATTTTTACCTTAAACAAAAATTTTGAGACTATCAATTCTAGTATCAGGTTTTATTTATTTTTTTTGAGAAAACAGTTTAGGAAATTCAGAATTTCAAAGAAATACGAGTTTTGACCATCGTTCAATCTTAGTGCTGGAAAACGTCCCCTATATTTGAATTTACATATGATTTAGCATGTGACGACGCTCTTGAACATTAGTAAATCCATGTGAAAGAGCCGTCTCTTCAAAGGGACAGGCAAAAATGTTCGACATTCGATTTCTTTCTTCTTCCTTTTCGGACAGCTAAAGCTTTTCAGCCTCGATCACAACAAATGTGCGCATGATTCATACGAAAGCGCGTCTAATCTTAAACATTTCCACTTGAACTGCCCCCCATTGCACACAACATACAACGAGATGAATAGGAAAGTTTCCCGAAGTTGAAAGCTTCTCATACACTCCCACGCCCGGTGTTGCATTATTTACCTTTCTTTTCACGGCAGCGGAATTGAAAAATCACATCGAAATCGCATTTAAATAACGATGGCACAAATATTTCACGCCAAAAAGAAAACGGCGAAAACGGTGAAAATATGAAGAGCACGGGAAAAACTATAAAGTGGCATGTAACTATTGTCCAGGGAAAACAATTGTACCGGATGGAAGGAAGCACACGATGGGTGAAATGCTACGCGCATCGCCGAGGTCTCCGCGGAGGCGGGAAAAGAAGAAGAAGACGAAGGGTGGAAGTGAAAAACAAGTACAAGAAGTGGAAGACCTATACCTATCAGACCCTGCTATGCAGACACATTTACATTTACGCCGCTCATTTTTATTTTTATTTTTTATGTGTGTCCGTGCGCGCCTCGCTGCACGCGAAAACGGTAACAAAACGCCGACAATGTTTTCCAGCCGAAGAATTCGCCCGCCCTTCCTGCCGCCCCCAAGCCGCCACCTTAGTCGCACACCTTTTATGCTCTTGTTTGATGAAAGTTACATCGTGGATAGGCCGTAAAATGCGTCATAAACTATGACATCGGTTTCAATTTTTTTCAATTGCAAATTTCGAGCGGTTCCATTGAAAGACAAAATCATATTGCGTGCGAAAATGAAAGGCGGAAATTGTGACATTGCTGGTTGCTGGTTGCTGGGTAACGCGATTGATGAGGGGCGGAAACCGGAAACAACAAGTCGCGAATGAGTATTTTAATTTTCCAGTTTTCGCTTGGTTGTTGCACTTGAAATATGATGAGCATGCTGCACCTCCCCCAACCGCCCCCCATGCATAGTCTTCATGCACTATATGCAAAAAAATGCATCTGATGAATTCTCATCTATCCATTCACTGTAGAAGATCTCGGTGTTTTTTGAATAAGGAACGCTGTGCGTTTCGCTACCAAGAGGCGGCCAGATACTTTCCACCCCCGGACATCATCTTGGTGGTGGTACCGTTTAATTTAAAAGTCGGTGCGCAAATCCCACAGGAACGCGCAGGCAGCGCCGTAGAAAAAGATATTAATCATTAAGTTATTTGGCAAACTAAATTTCTCTGGAGTGTTTTATGATTTATTTATACCACTATGGGCGCTTATCTTGTTGCTTGTTGGTTGCTGGTCGGCCAGAGGCGGTGCATGTGTTGGCCGCACGCATTTCTTTTAATTTTATTAGCACGACGAAGGAGAGCGGATCGTGCTGCATGAATGCTGCGAAACAAAACGCTTGATGGGCGCGCCTGTTTCGTTCGGCCTCATTGTGTGGAAAATCTGAAGTTGCAGCGTTCGCAATTAAAACCGGCTAATTATACCGCCGACCGCACTAGCGCACGCGGCGAAATGTTGAATCTTCACGCCGCACATTTTAGTTAAACGGCCACGAACGACCTCGAACCACCCCCGAACCACCCCCGAATCACTCCCTTCGCATCCCAGAAACGCAACGCCGTCGAACCCGAATTGCGAATTCTGCATCGTCTGCAAAGGCGGCTTCGTCGGCGGCGGCTGCGGTAACGCAGAAACGAGCCGAGGAATTATTTATTCGAATTAAATCAACTTCCTCACCCCGGTAATTAATATGCCATTGATTTTATTCATTTCCTTGCGTTTACAATGAATTTATCACCATTATCCTGCCGTAGTCCTGCATGGAGTCATGGGTTGCTGGCTATCATACTTGGGGGTGTTTTCAGTGGTGGGGGGTTGCGGAGGTGCATCCGGCCGAGAGGCAATCAGCCGCAGTTTTACAAAGACGAACACCACGCTGAAATCCGATAATTACCCTCGAAAAAGCCACGGGTTCGCCGCTACCGGCTCATTTCCTCACCAGCGTACATCATTACTTTCCCTCAAAGGGTTGTTTTTGCCTAAATGGCGGAAGGAGGCGGTGCAGGTGTAGGGAAAAACTTATCTTGACTCATCACTTCTTCGCGAGAATATGATTAATTCAAGTTTAATTGCATTCCCAATTAGAAACCCTGCAATTTACCTTGAGAAGTGGTGCCAAAACTATGGTCACCCATCCGGGCTATAATGGTTCACGATGTTGTTGAACATTATCTAACTGTAAACTAGATTTTTTCTCATTAAACATGATGGAGGAAAATAATACAAATTCTTCCTATTGTGGGACATATCAAACAGGAAAAAAGTCTGGAATTTGGAACATTCTTCCTTCTGGTCGTTTCGTTTTCTCCCATTTTTACGGTGGTCTTTGTGCAGTGTTCACACTACGATCTCATCGAATTTACCGCATTGCAACGATCAGCATCCTACTGAGTCCTCAATAGTAGAATCCGAAACTTTCAGTCAGAGTCTCAACTTTTCGAATCCTAGATGGTAACACTCTGTAGTGGGGTGCCAGACGCGTTGCGAAACCGGTAGATTTCCCGCAGGATTCATGATGTGGATTACACAAATAAACGCCGCTAAAAGAGCGCTGACGAAATACTTTTTCATCATCGGCCAATATTTACTTCGAAATTGACTGCATCTGGCATCGTCGTCATCCCCCCATTGCGACGAATGGCATCGTGTTTGTAAAATTGGCATGTTCGATCGACGTATTGCACGCGGGGGCGGCTGAAGAGGAAAAAGTATTAATGAACAGCGCGGACGGACGTACAAATGGGCAAACATCTCGTACGCGCGTTGCAATTGACGAATCGGACATGAATCAATGGTGCGTGCAACGGGGGCGGCGATAGGAAAATGCGTACCGACATCGCACGCGGCGTGCTAAATTAATTATTAAGTGCTACACGCCGGGCATGCAATACACAGAGTGTGGAAAGTTGGTGAAATGTGGGGGCGGCGAAAAAAACATTCGGCAAATTAAATCCCTCGAGGGCATGTTTATAGGTTCGCTTCGGTATCGCCAGCGTGGGCGGCAGAAGGGGCCACCTTTAAATTCCCATTAGATGAAAATTTTGCTAATTTTGCAATTTCATAATGAGCCAACGAAGGACTCCTCGGCACTAATAAATTGGGGCGAATTTGTCGACGTTGTAAATCATAATTAGCCAGTTAATTAATTGTTTATTCTCGGTCGGAAGGCACGTCAGGGATTTGGGGAGTAACAAGGAAGTTAGTTGGTCGGGTCAACATTTTGGATTTTCTTCTCGCATCGAGGTGAAAATCTGAGATTTCAGTAAATTTGAAATTTCGTCGAGGAAATAAAGAATGCAATATATAAATAAATTCAACGCCGTTGTCGACGTCACCGCGGCGCGCAATATAGATATATGTCGTTGGGGGCGGCAAAGTAACTGCGCTACAATGGGCAAGGTAGACGGCGGCGGTGGAGGCGGCGAACAACGGGCCGTGCGCTCCGGCAAATGCTCGGGTATTCAGCGAGTAAATTTATTACGTTAGGTGGTGACAAGGGCTCAGGGTAGGAAGACGTATCGCGATAAGAAGAATACAATGGCCATCCGGCCGAAGGAACGCGACGGTGGTGGTGGCGGCGGCAACGGCGGCGGCAGCGACTGCGTCGCTACCAGCGTCTTCTTCACATTTTCCACCCCTCAGTCCAACGCCACCACGAGCAGCGGGGATTATTAGGTGATGCAGGACATTCTGATAGATATCACTCATTCAATATGGATTCAACGTCAGGGGTGGCGAAAATGAAGTGAACGCCGCCGAATTTCGTGCAAATTTAATAGAACACCGTCCATTTTACTCTAATACGATGTCCATGGGGCATTCAACGCTTCCCAAGGAAAAAAAGCGCAATGACAATGAAAAAATTTGAAGGGTGTAGAAATTCTGTTGGCCGAGGTAAATTTTCCAGAAAATACAGGAATATGGAAAGATTTGAGGGTTAAATGAATGAAGGAAAAGTTTGAAGGGAAAGTTTTGGAACGTGCCCCGGTGACTATTCCTGGTCGTGCCCGCAAAGACAAACATCCCTTTTGACAATTGCCATGATTTATGCTTAATTAATTTTCCAACAGGATGTTCCCAAATTTGCTCACTGATAGATAACGAGTTTTCATTTGACTTTCCGTAATTCATTCATGAAGTTGACTCGAAATGGTATCCAAATATTTTTGGTCGCTTGTTGCGAAGGTGGGAAAATGAGCGGAAATTTCCAAGGGGGCGAAATAAAAGAAGAATTTCGCAATTAAAGCTCCTCGGAGATGCAAGCTGGGAGATTTTCTATGAGAGTCTCCCAGCACCGCGCACTAATTCACTTGCTCGAATGTATCAGCGCTCGGCAAAAAGACGTAATAAATGTAATAAAGCATGGCGCATTTGTTCGGCGAACAACTTACACTTAGCGGGCGCGCACAAACGAGTCCCCTTGGAGGAGTCTCTCAAGTGCGCGAAGAGAGCGGCAAAACCGCGAAGGAACGAACAACGAGCGCGGTTCCGTTTCCGGTACACTCCGAACGTCTGAAACAGTGCGTTATTGCCGAGCGCGCCGCGCCGACTCTCATAGGAAATCTATGTGTCGTTCTCGCATTGTCTAGAAATTTCCGTGCGTCGTCTTCGTAGATAATAATGCATTATACATCCCAGTCGTTTCGCCGCCCCCGCATTCCGCCTTGGCCCTCAGCCACCGCTTCCGTGACGCAGCGTCTTCAGGACACGCGCGCGCGTTCCAAATCAGGAGAAAACAGAGCTGCGGAGAGACGGCCGGAAGCATTTAAGGAAACTTTTTCACCGCCGCTGTCTTAAGACGAGATGACAGTCTTTGCTCACTTCCAGCCGCCCCATTCAATGCTGCATAATATATGATCGTTTCTGCATCGGGATGAAAGGAGTGAAAAACGAGGGAATTACGTGTAGAATGCGATTATGTTGCCAACGTTCGTTCGTTGGGCCGAATCTTGCTGGGAAATGTGCACTAAATTTGCGGCAATATCATAAGTGCATCAAGAAACCATGAGCATCCGCGAATAAAAGCGCGCTGGGGGAATCGTGCTGCGGGGGCGGCGGAGGCATTTAAACTTTCTATGAGTTTCCGCCCCCCATCATCTTTCAGCATTTAGCTGTTTCGCTATGAAGTGCAGCCTGGAAAGAAAGAAGGAGAGTGAAACCTGGAAAGTTTTCCTTCCCGGAGTCGATTTTCCACGTTTCGTTTCACCGCCTCATGTGCATGAATAACTGCGGCGGCGGCGATGGCGGTGTAATTGAATATCGATGTGAAATCTGTTGCGAAAAATGCACGTGTGACCGCATTCTGCCGTCAGGATTGGGGGGCGGTTTTCCTGCGGCAATGTGCACGTGAACACCAATGCTGGGGGCGGCTGCAATCGTTCACTTTTCATGCACGCTCAGAGCTCGGAATGGAAACGTCATCAAGAGAGTTTGTCTTTCTAACACATTTCTGTATTTGTTCCACTTTTGTGGTTGCTTTCAACGTCTCATGTTTGTTGCTTCCATTCCAGCTAGCTATAAAATAACCTCAGGAAGGTTTTGAAAAAGGAAAAGGAATAAGGATTAATCCTGAAATCTCTTCAGTAAATATTATTCAATTATTTGCCTTTTTGCAACTTGGAACTCAACAAGATGGTCAAGATAGGGGATTATCCTTCTGGTATGAGGTTGGAGGTGGTGACGGGGGTGGCGGTGGTGGCGGAGTGAAATGATTAAAATTCATGCGCGACCGCATCGTTTATTATGTGGAAAGGAAGCAAACCGCACGAAACATAATACACCGAGATAATTGGGATTGACTAACCGACCTCTAAGGTTACCATATATCTTCAGTCTCCTCTGTGGGCAACCATCCATTGCTGCCGCCTCCATCCATCCAATCGATCTGATAATTTATAAATGATGTATTTGTTGTCCACCTATTTCCACCATCGACGTGCTTGCTCAAGAAAAAAACCGGAACTGCTTAAAAATTGCCTTTATCCCTTTTTGGTCTTTGTTTCAAATAAGGCTCCGAGGATAGCTAATCGATTATGGGATATTATTACAAACCTGTGCAATGATCGGCGAATATTTTTATTGCTTACTTTTTCCTCGCTGACGAGCCTTGCTAGTATCCTCATAAATCACGGATGCTGGAGGCGGCAAAACCGCCACCTAATAATCTCGCCTCTTCGCCGAGAGCTGCGACAATAGGAAGCGGCTACCGGCTTACCGATCGAGCCCGTGCAAAAATCGGGCACGTATTCGTCGCCGGCGTTGTCGGTGGCGGTGACATCTTCATCGGCTGACACTGATATATGTCAAAGTATAATATACGACAGGCCCAGCCTCGGCGAATGCAACTTTTCCCGGCCCGATATTAGATGTGTGTGCGTGCAAACTAAATATGATCCAATATTTACCAGCGCACACGTGGAGCAAGGAGCAGGAGCATGTTGACCGTGGTGTAAGCGATCCATCATGTTCCACGCTTCACTTGTCTTAATCCAGGACGAAACAGAATGTTATAATTCCTATTACTAACAAGTCATCGTTGCTGCGCTACACCCTGCAACCAATGTTCCACGTGTGCGACAGCAAGCTTGGCATGGAATAAATGACATAAACAAACGTATACAATCCTGGAGGAAATACAGGATAAACCAGAAAAAATACAAGACTAGAGAAAATTTAAGGATAATCGGAGCAATTTTTAAACAGCTGTAGATTTCAAACTGTAAGAGATAATCACAAATCATCATTTTGCTGATTTGGACCTTATAAACGAAGATTTTTTTAGAAAAGAAAAAAACAGGCGATAATTAGGGAACTTTATAAATGTTGATGTGCCCTTAATTCCAACATTCTTGATGTCTCATAATCTCTTCTCCTCATGACATTTTTCAACCCTCATTAATATAATCCCAGCCACGTCTTCTGATGTCTTCATCCAGAGCACTGATAAAAATTCAAAAAACGAACGCCAAGGATAATCAAAAGTAGGCGCATATTCCAGGACATTCATTACGTTCCTACACAATGCCCCGAATCTTTCTCACGTCTAGGATTTTTTCCTCATTCGTCCTCGTGTGCATGGGCATTCGAGAAGGCATCAAAAGTGTTGTCTGGTGAAGTTGACTCGTGATGTATCTGGCACATACATCTCAGTAATGGACCCACTAAAGGACCGCTGACGGCGCAACCTTCGCTACTACTTCATCGGCCACCACCCACGGCTGCCCCCAGTGCAACCGGCCCTCTGCAATATTCCCCAGCGAGGCGCTTCCTATACTACATCTTCCTGAATTTCTATCACCTACCACGAGGATAATCCATTTCTGGTCTTAGTCCTTGAATCCCGAGGAAAACCTAGTTGCAAAAATTACTTCTTAAAAATTCACCTTGAAATTTAACTGGATATTGGAATGTGCAAGAAATTTGGAGAAATTTGTTCATGACATTCGATGGTCAAAGGATAAAAATCGGTTATTCCATGGGTAGTTGCTTGGGAAATGCGCAAAAAGATCGGAAGTGTGCGGCCGAAGTTAACTGCCCGTGTATTTGCGTGAGAGAGGGAGGCGGCTGGAAAACCGGAGGAAAAACGAATGCATTTCCTTTTGCCGCCTCGCATATCTATAACCATACTTCTATTAGTGAATGGTGATGTCGTCGTCCTCGACGAGGACGTGTCGGATGAAAAACACTTGTGGTCCACATTCGCGCACTCGCTTTCGAGTTTTGAGCTCACGTCGTTGTAATTTCATCACGGATTTCGCCGCCCCCGACGCCGTGTTATATTTATTAAGAGCATTCACTTGTACGCGCAATAATTTTTCCATGCTCTTTTGACTCGCATCAGTCACATACTTATACGTTCATTGTTTGAATAGACTTTCCACTCTTCGTCCTTTTACCGCCCCCCTGCCGCCCCACGGTTCGTTGCTCTCTGGATGCAGGTGCAAGAGCGAGAGGACCTCGTCCTTGGGCGACGCATAAGCTCCTGCGATTCCAGCTTAAAGTCCACCGAAGGGGATCGACTTGCCGCCTCTTTTGCCATAGTTTAAAGCCAAATGCAATTTTCGCGTAGTAAATATATCAGCATTGCATTCGCGCATGCTGCTCATATATGCGATGAGCATCAACATTTTTCAGCGGATATTACGCGAAAAATTGCTCGCCTCTTATCGTCGAGTCGCGGCAACCGCCCCCACGATGCTTGTTTATCATCGAAATTGACATTTCGTGTTAAAGGCATTAGAAAAACATCTTCAAACTTGAATATGGCGGTATTATATTCATCTATACGCAATTTCGATTTGTTGTTTGTTTGTTTTTCAACTTTAGGTCCACTAGAACAAAAGTTATAGCGATTTAAAGTTAGAAAATATAGTATCAAATTTATTAATAAAATTCAAGTAATTCGTAACATAAATTTAAGATCAGATACCCGATTATGAAAGTACAACCCTTGAGCTTTCAAAATGTTTAAGAACGATCCTGATATTTCAATTAGTTTCGAAGATATTCAATTTTGATTGAAATCATTTCTACTTTGGTATTACTAATTTTCTATGGAATATTTTAAAATTTGAAATAAATATATCGAAAGGTAAGAAACTGACCTTTCGTTTGCTTTTTTAATCACGAAAATCGGCCCAGTAGTTTTCGAGTTATGATCAAAAGAATGTCTTATGGAAATTTACATGGGGATTCAAACCGGAAACATGCCCTCGAAAATTCATGATGGTGGCTCCCATTTGATTTACATTGGTGTTGTTAAGTTTAAAATACACTTCCTTAGCAACGATAGGACAATTCAGTTTAGTCTTTACGTTTTATTTAATATCTCGAGAACGGCTTGACCGATTTTCACCAAATTTGGCACATAGACTAACAGATAGTCGTAGATTCAGATTTTTGGGACGGCAAGTGCAAAAAATGATTGGGGGCGGCTATTTACCGCAAGCAAAATTGAAAATTACCTTAAACTGGTAGATTCTTTCGATTAATTTTCATCCAATTTTAAATATACGAAGATACCTTGACCAAGATACTGTATTGGGTGCGGCAGACCGAAAACCCTCCGGGGGCGGCAAATAATCACTCTTGAATATCTCAATATACTTTTGTCAATATCTCAAAAACGGCCGATCCGATTGTTTTCAAATTTTCACCATTTGTTTATTAAGTAATTGTCAATAAATATCCAGATTTTCAAGTTATTCTGACGGTTTGTTTATAAATTATTCATTGTTATTGTTAAAATAGTGTATACAACAAAGTTTGTGCCAGATTTTCTCCGAAACGGCTCAAGCAATTCTTACCAAACTTGGTACATGTCTTGTCCTATATTAGAAGACCATTTTGCTTGTGGTGGCAGCCTTTGCAATTGCTTGGGGGTGGCATATTGCCCTAAATTCCAAATGAAAAAAAGAAGTTTTAAGTTCAAAAATAGAGCGTTTTCAGTAACATACTGCAAAATCAAAACGTAACTGTTTTGATTAATGTAATAGGCATTCATTTACATATTTAGCCTCCCCAATGAAAATCCAGGATATATCAAGCAAATCACATATGTTAGACCATTACTAAAAAAAATCCTAGCTGAAAAAGAGCGCTTACACGCAAGAGGCGTGGCAGATATGTTCAAAACGAAACTTTTATTTTAATGAAATCATACGTCCTGCATTGCTTTCCGAGACGAGTTGAAAAGCGCGTTCGGCCTATATGCCACCCCCGACATATATATTCCTCCCGCCATCCCGGATTGAATATGTTGTTCACTACCTAGAGTGCAGGGCGCATCGGCCGAACACAACAAATTTCACATTTGTGCGCTGAATTTTAAGCGCGCACATACATCACGTCCAATTTGTACGCGAGCAAAAAAAAGTGGCGGCATTGGCGGGCCATGGAGGCGGCGGAAACTCATAAATGTGTATCGAAGTTGTTGTAGTTTTCGTTGTTGTTGGCTCAGCTACTACAAGGCTGGTTTCGCTTGAAGCCCTTTCCGAAGAACAAACTTCCACGCATTGGAAATGAAGCAAATCTTTCTTTTTTGTGCGTACCACGAAGAAAATTTATGTGTGCACGAAATAAATAAATAAGAGCGGATAGCAGAAGGTGAAATTTTCCAAAAATAATTTACCTCGTGATATTTTCTCTGGTTGCATTTGAGTTTTATGAATTGGGAAATATTTTGCTACATTTCCTGTGGAACTAGGTTTTTGATGTTATTTCGGTTTTTAATATATTTAATGCATTCTCCACGATTGCTCACACATTTTGGCGGACAGCTCTCTAGCAGATGTCATAAATAATCATATATTTTATCAAGTCATAAATCATTACTTTTGCAAATGCGATGCATAGTTGCAAATTTGTGCGCGCGTAGTTCGTTAAAATGCATGTTGCGCTTGAATACGCTTGGATTTTATGCGAACAACGTTCGAGTCCAACATTTATACGGATTTAAATGTGCAGCTTGCTATTTTTGATTTATTAAAATCGAAATTATTGTAATTAAAGTGTGCAATTCATTTTTATAAATTGTTTCGTAAAAAACCTCTACAAATTTTCGCATTTCATAAATTGTCATGTTTGAACCTCATATTCAAATTTGAATCACTTAAAATGCAATGTAATTTTTAAAACTTGGTATCCATCAACCAAATTGGATGAATCCTGGAACCAGCCCGTGAAAAACAGACCAGCAAATCGATAGATACATGTATTAGAATGTCCAATTCCTAATTTTTTCCAGTTACATTGGGAACAAAAGGCTCTTTTTTGTGTCACAATAGCCTGATGACCATCAGTTGGATTACAAGGCCATCACCGATCCAAAAAAGACCTGGCACGTACAATACGCATTTATCAATACGCCGGGTTGGTTGGCTGGAGGGCGCATTTCACACGAAAATTCGGGACGAAAGACAATGCCAATGCTCGTTATAACTATTTGTACGAACGAATCCCGGCAAATTCGTAGCGGTAGCTGAACCGCATGAACGCGATGCGCCAGTATAGATGCAGATGACTGGCAAATTTCGGTGCAACTCGACTGAATTTGCAACAGCACGACGAAGGACAATCAGGATACGCGCGCGACTGTGCGCACCAAGCTGGGTGCAATTTGTCACCGGATCGTGTACGCGAGGTGTCTCGTTGCTCGTTAGTTTCCGGTCTGTGGGGGTTGAGGGGGCGGCAAAGCGCACAATAAATATGATTACGTGCTATAAAATCGAACATTGCCTGTTCGAGTATTCGCATATATTAATTGCAATTGAAATTGCCTCGTGTTAATTATCCTGTACCGGAATACAAGGACAACGAATAGGGAGGTCATCTGCAATATTATAATTAACAATTTCCTGCTGTTATATGGTATAATTAGAATTGGGAGTTAACTCATTGCTGCAATTGTGCGAAGAAATATGCTTGTAACTTGACACGTCCGAGAATGTTGGTCGAGCAAATCTTGGACCGTGATCCGCACATCCGACGATGAAGAAAACCAATCTTCCTTCGAAGGATTCCAATCCTCTAGCAATTCGACTTTAACGAAGAGATACACGTGCAACTTGGACGTGCGTGAAACGATCGTGTCTGTTGTAAATAATTTCTATTCCATTCGATTTCAACTTTTTCAGTTTGTAGTCTCGCCTCTTGTTTCAGTTTCTCGCCTTTTTATTCCCTGGTAACAACTTTGTGCCCCTGCTTTCTTTTATATAATGCTAGTTTCGCCCGGCTTCAGAACCTCATCGTTTCAACTTTCAGTATAAACTTACCAACTGAAATTACCTCCAATTTCGCTTTTATTTAGTTCAATTACTTTTTATTTTACCCGCATTTTCCACCCTCCGTATTTAAAAGCGTTTATTCGCGAAATATTTGCACGAATGCTGGAATTCAAAATTAAAATATTTGCCTCTGTTTCAACATTATCTCTGGTCGCTTAATGAAGAAGTATCGACGCATTCCTGTGAAGATGAAGGAAGAAGAGCCAAAAAAAAATGGTCTCACTCGGCTGACATTCATGTTCAGTTGACTGGGAGCGCGCGAGTGCTTTGTTTTCCACCTTAATTGAGAAGTGCTTTTTCATCACTTGTACACGATAAAAATGATGATGATGCTCGCCCTTCGTCGTCGTCTCGTGCGCCGCATGAAGAACAAGACGGCGAAACTTTGGCCGAGCGTGTGAACAAGGGCGCGCAAATGAGAAGCCAGCGAGCAGGAAAAAAATGTGTACAGGCACGAGGGCACTACGACGGCGGCGGCGGCGGCGGCGGTGGCGGCAAGTTAAGTAAAGAGAAAAATGTAATTGTAATTGACGTATGAAACGGGCGCCGCCTTCAGCGCCGTTCGTCGAGCAACCCCCGACACTCGCAACGAAACGTTAATTACTGGAAAACGGCTTGTTCGCGTTTTGCTTCAACTTTAATTTAACTTTAAATTAAACTTTTATGTAATTTCTAAGCATTATTTTAAATGGTACCGCTGACGTGCAAGAATGGCGCTGCCAGCAATCCGTGCCGTGTGAGAGGGTGGATGCAAAGACGCCAGCAAGAGGAATCTTGGCCATTGGGGTTGGTGGCTGAAGTTGAGATTTTTATTTTTCAATTTTCGCTTAAATAAGCGCGCATGCCGCCCCTCATATACAAAAACGCGTACGGGGGAACGGAAACACGAGACTCGTGTTTCTTGTTATTCGTGCAGGCCTTTTATTATTTCGCACCGTGGAATGTAATTTCGCCTGCTTTTTTCTCGACATTGTTTCAGGCGTAATTAAATATGGTCAGGGAACAGAGCAAATAATGAGGCGGATAAAAGTTTGGAGATTTTAAATACGCGTATCTTATGATCCCATTGAGATAAAACTTTGGTTTTAGACATCATCATTTTCTGAGAGCACTTGTGTTTTGATATTCATGTTACATTTTGCACCTTTCAATTTTTTTGCAAATATTTGATTATTAAGTCTAGGATTTTTTTGTGATTCAGTTTTCATTGCACTCGAACAGCACAACAATTTTGAATTTTCGTAATACAGTTTCCAACTACAGATGCCTACAAAACAACAATAAACCTTCACCCATTTGGCATTTGACGGAAGGAAACTCATGGTGCTAAGCGACCCAGCTACAAGAACAGTTGCGGTTGAGTCTTATTACTCAGTAAACACGTTCATTTGCATGCACGAATAGTGCACACAATGCACACACTCCTCCTTACAGGAGCATTCGTGCGCGCACAATGTTTGCCAAACATTGTACAGTGAAGCTGTCACATCATAATTTACCTTTTGTGTATCATATTTCGGAGGCGGCTGAGCCCCTGCAGCTCCGCCATCCGTGCATTTGTGGCCGTCTAATCCCACATAATGTTCCGCCAACAAACTCCCACCTTATTTAAAACGTATAATTCAACATTTTAGCGCCGATATTAACATGAGCGTGCCGCGGATGCGATTAAATTTCGATGAAATATTTGCGGATTAATTGATAATTGACATGTTGTGCGCGTGCAAAATGCATGGATTTGGCGCGGTTGCGGTCGCCTGGTTTCGGTAAAAGGGGGATCGCCATAATTCTTGTGTATCGGAAGCAACACGCTGAATGATTAATATACTTCGCCGGATTAATATGTCATAACTCGAACGTATCTCCGCTAATTGACCCAAAAATCGCCCACGTACCTGCCAGTTGCGAATCATACTCGCCGAACTAATTTTGACCATACAGCAAATATTTTCGTAGATTTGTCTCACAATCCGTAATCCGAAGACGTTATTTATGCGAGCTAATTCGATACAATTGTATCCTATGGATTCAGGCTTCATTTGGAAGCCAAAGGCTTGCTCCTTCGAACTGAATCACTATGTGGATGTGCACATCCTGACAAGGATTCGTTTCGGTAGTCGCTAATCCAGAATGCGATATCCATGACAATGGATATGCGCGTATGAGTGCCAGGGCATAACAAACGCATAATACAGCTATAAAATATGATTGGTTATGCTCGGCTATATGATATGTCTATCGGCATCATCATTATATCAGCATGCGACAAAGCCAAAAGGGAAACATCAATCATCCACCGGGGGCCACACGCGTCGCCATCGATGGGTGGCTGGGTGGTTGATGGTTCTGGTGGCTGTGGCGACGTCGATGGAGTCGGAGGATTCATCCACTCCTCTCGTTTCTCATTTCGTGTCTGCCTCTTGTGGATGATAACGCACTGCACGATGGCGAATCCAACACCATGCTTCATATTCTCTAACGATTCGCTCAGACTGTCTGGTTTTAATAACAATAAGTCGAGTCCTTGTTGATGATGGATCAGAAAGAGCATCAAATGTCATTGCTTCGTATCAGAAAAATGCAAATTTCAGAAACAAAATTCGAACGAATTTCGCCAATGAATCATTTGATTCATGATTGATATTCAATTCTTCAGTAAATGCAATTACTGGGGAATTACTATAAATAATAATTTCATTGTTTGATGCATACGAATAATGATATCGAATGGAATGTGCACGTATTCAGCTGCTATCGGGAATAAACACGGCTTTAAATTACCGAATCAATGCGTTTTATCTATTATTTGGGATATCATTCAACGCCAAAAGCGCGCAACAAGCTGAAATCGTGTTATCTGTTGGTGTTATTACAGAATTAATCCTATAAAATTGTTTTAAAACTCGAAATTGCCTTTCAATAGTTACAATGTTACAATGGGAATATTTTATAAATCACAATTGTTTGTAACATCAAAGCCATTAAGCCATAAAAGAACAAAGTACATAATTTATAGAGATGCATTTATCGACTAAATCTGCAAATTTGTAATCAATAATACCGATATTTATTGCAACATTAATTACTATTTCGGGGAATAAAATAAACAATAACTTTGTGCCATTGGGTAAAATCGCTATCCTTGGATTTAGGACAACATGAAAAAAAATTGGAGCTTAATTGAAGTGCATGTGACTCGCCTTCTAATTCCTAATTTTTGGCCGAATTGAAATGTTCCCCAGCTTGGACGCACGTGACAATACAACTGGACGTGATAAGGGTTAAGTGTATAAAATGGTCAGTCAAGGCAGAAGGACAAAAAATATGCACCTGAAGCAGGTTGGTTATCCGGCCACAAAATAATCGAGCAAAGTGAAATTTCGCAAATTTTTTGTTGCCCCCTTTTTGCGAAGGGTTCTAGTGTGCAATGTAGTAATTAAGTTTTTTGCCCAAAAATATAATCTGACCGAGAATTCCATGCAGCAAAAACTTTAGCCTCAAGTTTTTAATATGGCTAAAAGGCGCAATTTGATTTATTTGCACTCACATACATTGAGGATAAACAGGAATAAGCGTTCGATGCAGTTTATTGGTTTATCCTCTGATTGAATGAATATTAGCCAATAATAATGGCTAGCATGGAATGGTTTATTAATTCATCCGGTTTAGCATCATCACGGTGCACTTGTTTAATATGTGGCGGACGAACTAATTTGGTTTTTAGTGCATATTAAGTGGTAGCCTCCAGGGATGTTGCAGGGTCCAGTGCAGCTTGACCCGGAGAGAAACCATATATGCTCGGGTGCATGATGCGCCTGCAATTTCCATATAACATGATTAATTTAGGAGATAAATGCTGCGGATATAATTCCCCGCATGTTAATGCGCCCGTTTTGGTATGCATATCGAAATTAGCTGTGTCATTCTCATTTGCAATAGATCATATGAATTTCTGATAAGAGCGAATATCAATCTAATGAATTTTGGACATTTCCTCCAAGTTTACTTATGTATATACATGGTGAATCGCTTTTCTTCTGTTAAATATATAATTTTCATATATGAAATATATTATACAGTTTCAATTTTATGAGCAATTAAATTTTCTCGCGTTGAGTCTACAGTTTCCGGGCGCGCCACGAGAACGTCACAGTAGCCTACTGCGCAAGAGACTCCACTGACTCCACTCCGAGTCTCTTCTGAGTTGCCTCGCTTCAACGCGCGTCACAGTACCGCGCGCCGTTACATGGTATCATAGACGCAAATTTTGAATTAGTATATTTTGCGACTAATCGATGAAAAACTGTGTTTATTAGGTTTATTTGATTCAGAATTTAATGTTCTTGAATCTGATTGTATACAATTTTAAATATCCTAATTTATTTTAACTATACAATTATTTAATTATAAATTCAAATATTTCATGAACAAATAAGTAATTGAACAGTACGAAATAATAAATCGATTCTGCGCTTTGTTCTGTTTATAATGCAATTTTCAGATTTGAAATATCTCATTCTGTTTAAAATTTATGAGCGATTGAATTCGGTGCGCGTTGAGTCTACTGCTTTCGGGTACATCACAGGAACGTCACAGTAGCTGCAGCGCGCGAGACACCACTGACTCCACTGTGAGTCACCTCCGACTTGCGTTACTACAGTGCGCGTTGCAGTACCGCGCGCGTTTACCAGGTGTCATTGGTACAAACTTGGTACAAACTTTAAATCGCTATATTTAGCGATCTAGTCAATGAAAAATTATGTTTTTAGGCTTATTTGATTTAGAATGGAATATTCTTAAATCTAATTGTATTCAATCCTAAATATCATGATTTATTTAACCGATAAAACTATTTACATAGAATTGCATATATTTCTTAAACCAATAAATAATTAATGTATAGGAAACAATGAATCGATTCATCTTTTTGTTCTGCTTATTATGCAATTTTCATATTTGAAATATCTTATAAAGTTTCAAAGTTATGAGCGTTTGAATAAACTGCGCGTTGAATCTAGGCTTCGCGAGTGCGTCACAGGAACGTCGCAGTAGTCTGCTGCGCGGGAGACTCCACTGACTCCACTTGAGTCTCTTTCGACTTGCGTTCCTGCAGCGAGTGTCGCAGTATTAGGCGCCGTTAATGGGTATCATAAAAGTAAACTTTTTTAATGTTTTTTTTTATGGTATTCCACTCCTCCAAGTATACTAACAATACTGAATCAATACTTAGAACATTTGGAACTCCATTTAGGTGTTTGTTTTAAGTTTAAGTTTTCTTTGATGGTATTCCACAAATATCCACGGATGTTTACTATAATTTGTTTTTGATTTTTCTGACGTTGTTTGGAAACTCTGAGACTATGATTGGTGTTTTCTTCATGAACAGAAAAAACTCCTCGATGAAGAACTTATTTGTGCAGGCAAAGACTATTCATCAAGGATATTTTTAAGGAAAGTACTCCACTTACGTTGATCGCGCAGCAAGCCGATGGCTCACATGCTAGTAAATAACTCGGTGAATGCCCATTGTTGGCGCAACAAGGAGAAAATGCCTTCATTGTACGAGGAAATCCTCGCGGCGCGACGTCAACGTGCGTGTTGATAAAGGAGCAGAAAGCGTTACCATGTATTATCCTTTCAACATTTTTGCACCCGAGCAATATCATCATCCGCGTCGACCTCATTTTCCTTTCTTCCCCCATGCGGGTCCCATGCTCCTGACGGGACGCACCCGCTCCCGTCTTCCTCCTTCTGGGAAGGTATTTACCGTACGTCACGCATTGTTTATCGAAAATGAATATAAATATTTACCTACCCTTCCCACCTACCAATCCTCTATCCTGATGTCATTGTAACCACTATGAGAGTGTTGCATGTGTGCAACGATCGCGGAAGAATTGCGATCGGGAAAGGGAGTAAAAGAAGTCACTGATGAAGGTGGTGGTAGTGATGGTTTGGTTCTGGAAAGGGGAAGAAGTTAAGGACCCACCGGTTAGTGCACTTAGCTGCTGGTTCGTGCGCCCGGATGAGGCACGAAGAGATACATCGCCGAAGAAGATCCCACCGAAAATATAGATTGATGGAGTAAAGTGCATTTAATAGGAGTGTTTTATGAGAATAAATTGGCTTCGCTAGAGGCCAATTTATTGTTGTTATGGGCTCACATTCTTCTAATAAAAAATAATTGTTTTTTTCCGCGATTCCGATAGCGTTGTGGAAGGAAAACGCTACTTTTTGCGTTTCCTCGTTCGGGAGCAGCCAGGATAACAGCTGAAATAGAATCGTTTCGTTCAGCGAACGGAAAAAGGGGGAAATGTCAATTTCTTCGTATTGTAGCTCAGGGAAAAAAGAAACAAATGAAAAATTGATGGATTAGAACTATATTTCGGTTTCATTGCTGTGTTTTTTTAAAGAAACTTTTTCTGGGGAGTATGTTTAAATCGTACTTTAAGTTTGATTAATTTTCTTAAAATTTTATCCTTCTTATTTAAACTTTATATCCTCAAATTTAAAGTGTGCTCTGAAAAAGTAGAATAAAGTAACTTGAATTGCAATTCAATATGATATGATACTATTTTCTTAAGTGTTGATCTTTTTCCTCAACACTCTCAACTTTATATATTGAGTTTTCAACTTGACAGCTACCACTTTTGAAATAAAAAGAGTTTATTCCATTAATGTTGGATCCTTGAGACAGTTTCTTTAGTTTTACATAAAATTCGCTAAGAATTATTCATATACCTCAAAAACAGAAATCTCTTATTGAAAATTGATATACGAATATATGCACGGGAAAATATCAAATTTAATCCCTGTTCATTTTTTGGTAGGCTGGAGATATGATACAATGCAACATACAAAGTAATGTATTTTGCACGAATATTTTATTTTATGCATATTATCCTTCGGAGTTGGAGTGGTAGCGAAACCCTATCCTGCAGTTTTTGCTCGTTCGGAGAAGTTACAGGCGCCGATAATAAAATATTGACGTGAACGAAGCGAAGCGCAGGAGCCGCCGAAAAAAGGGCTTGATTTAATTTGCGACGCTTTCGCAAAATCGCAAAACAATGGCGTGCACAGGACGTCAGCTCGTAAATTCAATGCTGTATGTACATTTTACGTTTCATCAACCAGGAGTGAAACTCCTTGCGCTTCCTGCTCGCCGTGCATCCATAACATATGTATGAAACGGATTGAACTCCTTTTGCAATTCAATGAACTGCACAATGGAGTCTCTCCGCCAGGATAGATGGGAGAGGTGGGTGGTAAACGGCCTCCCATACCCGGAATAAATACGTCGACAATGAAATTGCTTCCGGTTGCGATAAGATTAGGCAATGCGAAAAATGGGAACATAAAATTTGTAATTCAATCATCTATTTGGGTGAAAAATCCTGCATTTTCCCATTACATTCATTAACAATTTATGGAATTATTCGGCGGCAAATTCTAATTATTGCATTACGTAATTTGCGCGATGAAATATATGTAATCACGGCATCAATTCTACAATTAATTCGCATTAGCATTTGCGAATTTGTTATTTCATTTAAATACTTCAATCGGGGGCATCTGAAATTAACAATTTCTATCCATATTATTATCGAATTTGTATCTCTGGTTTACATTATTCATTATTGATATTAATTGGAATTTATTTCAATAATTCGCTGAAACGGAATTATAACGAATTTGCCACATTTGCGGGAAAAGTTTACTAATTTATTACAAAAAGGGATTGTAAAATAATTAGCCAAAAGTGCAAATTATATTGTTTTTTTCCTTTAGCCTTTATGCCTCAGGTCAAAATTGAACTGTTTGGTGCTCAACCCTCTCAACCTTATTACTGGTTATTATTAATCCTGGATTTTCAATGGGTTTGTACCTGCGAGACTGGAATGTCTGGGGAAGTTTGTCTGAAATAGAGAGGAAGGAGACAGCTCGGATAAACAGCGTCCTATTATTGGTGTAATGACAACGACTTGACGGAACGCTTCCGATCGCAGATCAATTGATCGGACCGTGATAGGATTATGCGGGTGTTTGGTGGTGGCAATATCGGGGGCGTATCGGGACGCGCGTGTCTGCGTTATTGTTTCGCCGAAGACAGTTTGCCGCTCCTCCAGCTTTGCAATCCCGACCGCAGAACGCATTCCCTTCGTATCCACGCATTCCCTCCTTATGCGGTCGTTATTATCGGCGTGTCTTCTCATTAGGCGATCGCATGCCAATTATATCGAATTGCTCGAACCCTGAATGGGAGGAATTTCAACGTGTCTTGATGAGCATTTTCCAAAAATCTATAGGTTCATGCCCTTTTGGCCATGGGGAGAGCAGAAATCGCGTTCGAAGAAAAAATTTGAAAAAAAGTTTGTAGCGATAAAAACGATACGAAATTCTTAAAATCGCTCGAGTTTGCAAAAATTTTCATATCTCCGAAACTAAGCGACCGATTTGGCTGATTCAAAGGGCATTTACTATATTTTGACGAAAAAATAACATTGGTCATGGTCCCGAAACTCTGCGGGACTTGGAAATATCCGAACCTGAAAAATGGGGTCCTAAAAATGCAAAATTTTCGCTTTTTTTTCGCTCTTTAACTGCGTATAACTCTTAAACGGTTATACCGATTAAACTGAACTTAGAACCAAATTGTAGATCTTGATGAGCACTTTCCAAAAATCTATAGGTACATGCCCTTTTGGCCATGGATAGAGCAGAATTCGCGTTCGAAGAAAAATTTTGAAAAAAAAGTTTGTAGCGATAAAAACGATACGAAATTCTTAAAATCACTCGAGTTTGCAAAAATTTTCATATCTCCGAAACTAATCGACCAATTTGGCTGATTCAAAGGGCATTTACCATATTTTGACGAAAAAATAACATTGGTCATGGTCCCGAAACTCTGCGGGACTCGGATATATCCGAACCTGAAAAATGGGGTCCTAAGAATGCAAAATTTTCGCTTTTTTTTCGCTCTTTAACTGCGTATAACTCTTAAACGGTTGGACCGATTAAACTAAACTTAGAACCAAAT